>MU783787.1:20306-38775 GCA_026770625.1 Nicotiana glauca | reverse complement strand
GGGTGGGGGTGGGGGTGGGGGGGAGACCACCTGCAACAAATGCCAAACAACAGACAGCCCAGCAAATCCAGCACCAAGAACAGCACATCTGAATATACAATCCAAACAAAACCCAATTCAGTTATAAAAAATAAATAAATAAATAAAAAAGAGATTAAAAAGATAGTGTAATGTCCACTCTCCATATTGGCTTACTAACTAACCTGAGGGGCCTTTGCGAAACAGCAGAATGGCAACGGACAGAGAAAAATGAAGAAGATGAAGACACCATTTTGGGAGAATAATATAAAAGGTCCAAACTTGCTGATAATTTCATAGAAAATACAGCTGGGTTTTGGATTATAAGCGCCATTGGTAACCTCTACTAGAGGTATTGGTAATAGCGTACCGTTAACCCGAATTTGTGTTTCAGCATATAGGGTTATAAAAACGGATAATTCATTTAAGCTCCTTGAAGTTTCTAAAGATTTTGAAATATCCCCTCAACTTGTATAGATATTCTTTTTACACACCTTTTCTTTTGTCATACGCCTTAAGTTGAATTTTTTTTTATATGACATACTATATTTATTAGTCCACTCAAAAGAAAAAATCATTTCTATCTTTTGGAAATAATTTATTTTCAAAGTTTTTATTTTATCTATTACCTATGTGAAAAGTTTTTATAATAATACAAATGTCATTAATTTTACAAAGCTTTTAGGACCACAAGTTTAAAAGTCTTTTTTTTTATTTATTAAATTTTATGAAAATTGCTATAAAAAATAAAAAGAAATCAGACTGCACCTTAACACCAAAGATTGTTTGTCCATCTGATAATCTATGGATTTTTAAATTGACCTGAATCATTTTTGGAAATGTTTCAAAATCCATCTCAATTAAGAACTCATTTTGAATTTAGGATGAAATTAAACTTTATGATTTCATTTTGTACAGTAAAGATTTGTTTGAACGAGAAATGTTTGCTCAAACGCCTTTGAATCTTCCGTATCCACATAAGAGTCCATATCAAATTACCAAATACTCTAACAGTAATGAAATATAACCATACTTTTGGTGTATAAACCGAATCCGAAAGATTGCACCAAATCGAAAGTCAAACCAAACCGATTAAAATACTTGACTTGGTTTGGTTTGATTTGATTTGCTATTGAGTAAAAAAACCGAACCAACCCGATATATAAATATATAATTTTTATATATATTTTTAAGACTTTATATAAAATTTTCTTTTAAAATATTTAAAAATATTTGGGATTTTCTTGTGGAATATAAATTTTAATAGAATATGAAGTGATCCATATTTATCGACCTTAAATAATAAATTATATGATTACTTTCTTATCAAGTGTTACTGAAATGCGTGTATCTCTTTATTCTTTCATATTCATATCATATGTTAACATCTATTAAATTCTTATATCTTTTTCGAACGTGAAATGGTTATTAACATCTATTAAATTCTTATATCTTTTTCGAACGTGAAGTGGTTATTAATATTTAGATATCATATTAATTTTTATGTTTTACTAAATTCTTTTAACCTGAAAGTGTATATCAACCAAAAAATTATTGCCAGGACTAAAAAAAATAACTATTATGTGTTACTAATAAAATTCTCAAACAAGATTATTTTAATTGATAATATATTTGTCAATTTTTATATTTTTACTAAATAGATATTTGTTTATCAAATATTTAACAAAGTAAGATTAAAATAATATGTAAGTAACAAAAAATCCAATAAAATTAACCAATCCAAACCAATATAGTTGATTTGATTTGATTCTGATAATAACCGAACCAACACTTCTCGTAACTTTTCACGTTGTGAAGTGCTGAGCTCCGACTTCCAAATTACAGAACATTAGCACATTTGATACTTATCTTCTCGATTTTTGAAGAAAGTAATCTTTATGCCACAATACAAAATGATGAAGCAAAGAGCAAATTTGGCACTAAATATTTGACGCTTAGGTTTAGAGTTTACATGATAACCAAATTACATAAATATCCACTTCCAAATTCTGTTGAAATTGCAGAAAGTGCAGAATTCATAAGCATTCCTGGTGGGCATAAATTATATAAGATGGCTCAAAATAACTCAAACCATTTGAGACGATTGGATGTGCATTCCTGCCCTTGGACACTGCAGTTATCACTAGAGTAGAGTACAGGGGTGTTTTGAAGTGATATCACAACACTATACTCCGAAAATTAAAAATTCTGCTCCAGTTGCTGAAGGCATTAACATCATCAAATTACAAGTGATTTGATGACCAGTTGACTGGGGATAGTGTCCTTGTGATGTGAACTTGCTGAAAGTGCTTTAGAATGTTAAAGTAGGCACATCATTAGGCTTTTCGGACTATGATTCTCCGTTCTCGTTTGTACTCCACTTCATCCCTTTGATGCATAATTATCAGCGCTCTCCTTACCTGACAATTTTTTAGCACTTGCATCAATACAAGGTGGCCTAGGAATATTGTTCTGAAATTAATTTAGGAGGCTTCTACTGGCAGGCTTACTATCAAGAAAGTCAATCAGATAGCACCAGAAATTCAAATAAATGGAGAAACTAGGTGAATATTGATCACTAAATGGTATATAAGTGAAGCAGTGGAAGGACTCTTACAATTGATTCATTCATGCCCATTCTAGTCAGTTCATCAATTAGCCGTCTCTCTGATATATGGCTACCAATACCCATTCTTCTCTTAATTTGGGCTTCCGCTTGCTATTCATCGAGAAAAAAGTATCTTCGTCAAAACGGTGACTAGAAGTACATATAACTGGAATATACGAGTATTGATTGGCCAAGAGTCAAACCTTTATCTCATGTGCCATCTCAGGAGTGAGATTTATATGTTGATTGACTCCAGATCGTGCTGCATCCATTGTGGAATTTTTGAAGAGCCTAATTGCTTCCGTGACGTGATTCTCATTTGCAGTTTGGGTTCTAAAATCATGATAAGAAAGAGGTAGATTATTGATCAAAGAACTGTTTATATAGGCAAATCTTATAAAAGGATAAAGAAAACAGTGAAAAGAAACACATGGAAAAAAGGAGATTTCCTAAACAGTCTTAAATTGAATAGTCAATAGCAGGATGTTCAAGTCCTCGAAGCTTGATCCTATGCAAGAGAATAATCGTGGCTAACTTACAGTCTCATTCTTGCAAGAGCTTCACTCAACCTCACTATAGCCTCTAGTTGCCGCACAGTAATTGGTATTGCTGCTGCCTCCCCACTATCATTTGATTGCCGCCTCATTTGCTGCAGCAGATAACAGAAGAATCAAATACATTGATTGCCGCCTCATTTCAGTCTCAGTATTTGAAATTTCTTGATACATCCCATAAGCACTTTTTCAATAAATAGGTCCTAATTATTTGGTGATCCAGCAGACTGAGCATCAGGAGCCCAATTATGTAATTACCTGCCTAATCTTGACGTAATTTTCTTGTAACATTGAGGCTGCAGCGGGTGATAGTCGCGGATGGCAATTGGTCCGACAATATTGTATATACCTGCACGAGGAACTCAATTGCTTCAACATCCAGACCTTGACAATTACAACAATAGTTTAGTGCTTAACTTAAAGTCAGGTTAGAAACCAACCTCTTCAACCAATTATACTCCTTAGAAGTTCTAGTGTCATCCCTAGATGCCTCAGCCGATGCATGGACTTTGATTATATGGCTAGCAATACTCTGTAGTGAAAAAAATACTCAGTAAGTGGAAGCACAAAATTAAGGAAATATATACCTTCTTTAATAACATAGAAATTTCATTGCTAGCATCAAGTAGATGCAAGAAGATAGTACAAGGATACTACAATTGAGCTCACGAGGATATGTTAGAAAATTAATTACCCATTTATTTGCATATTCATGCCCAGCATACTAAGCATACTATCTAGATGCCTAGTAGCTAGATTAAAATGAAGTCTGTACCATACAAATTTTCATTTCACCCACAGACTTGGGAGAGAGAATTTTTCTCTTACCTTGTCCTGACTACCCATTTATTTGCGTATTCATGCCCAGCATACTAAGCACATTACCTAGATGCCTAGTAGCTATATTAAAATGAAGTCTGTACCACACAACTTGGGAGAGAGAATTTTTTCTTACCTTGTCCTGACTGAACATCCTAATGTCTTTCACAATGAATATCAAATCGAATCTTGAAAGAATTGTTGTCTGCAAGTCAATGTTATCTTGTGCAGTCTGCAATGCAATTAGCACATCAACTCTTGCTCTATTGCCAACACAAGCTGCAGAAAATTGTAAAAACATTAAAACAATTGAAAGGACTTATATTGACCTTGAGATCATCATAGCGTCCAGATGGAGGATTAGCCGCTGCAAGCACGGAGGTTCTTGAATTAAGGACTGTTGTTATTCCTGCCTTAGCAATGGAAATAGTTTGCTGCTCCATAGCTTCATGAATAGCAACCCTAGGTCACCAGTAAGAAGCTCTTTAGAAGCCCTCATGGAAGAATAGAGTAGACAAGAGTATGATGTTCTAACTAAAATCTACCTATCTTCTGCCCTCATTTTGTCAAACTCATCTATACAGACAACTCCTCCATCTGCCAAGACCATGGCTCCTCCTTCTAAGTAAAATTCACGCTGAATTGTTCCATAAAGAAACTCATCATTTCAATATATATTGAAAATGAAACATTTATCTGAAATGGCTTCTAGACTAAGGAAAATATGGAAACTTACAGAGCTATTATCCCTGATGACAGAAGCTGTGAGACCAGCAGCTGAAGATCCTTTGCCAGAAGTGTATACGGCAACTGGGGCCGTCTTTTCCACAAATTTTAGAAACTAACAGGTAAAAATAAAATAATTCAGACTCTCATTTGCATCGGAAATTAAAACTAGGATGAGTAACAAAAGAAAAACTTTTGAACCAAATGCCAACTTAAATGGCTCCCTCATGAAGATGAAATTGCATATTAACAGCAAACTGCCTCCATTGTATTCAGTGAAAGTAAAACTGACCTGTGATTTAGCAGTTGAGGGATCCCCCAAGAGCAATACATTGATATCACCTCTTAATCTTACACCATCGGGCAAGAACTGCACAAATAGAGTTAGAAATAAACCAATAAATATACAAAGAGCATTTAACATTGAAGGCAAAATGACATACCTTCCTTGACCCTCCAAATAAAAGGCATGCTACAGCTTTCTTTACATCAACATGCCCAAATATTGAGGGAGCAATCTTTGAGCATATCTTTTCATAAGCATCATTATCGGATGCAAATTTCTGAAATTCTTCTTTCTGCAAAAAGGAAGGCCATGAGAACTGATAAACTAATGCTGTCCAAACAGTACAGGAACGTCATCGGCGTAGAATTAGCAAACTGTTATATCCTCCAACTGCAAAACAATTGTGGAAATATGCAGGTGGAGACAATTATCTGTATGCAGTCCACTCACTTGAAAGCATGCTGCTAACTGTATTTCAAATCTCTCAATTAACACATTCTATTGATAACTTAGAAATTACCTCATCTACTGTGAAGTTGGCAGACCCTCGAGAATTGGCCTCATTCGTTTCATCCATTCCAACAACTCTAATATAAGGCTGCCTAACAGCAACAGCTCCTTTGTGACTGCATCCCAGTTCAGAACG
The DNA here is from genome assembly GCA_026770625.1 of Nicotiana glauca. Taxonomy (NCBI): domain Eukaryota; kingdom Viridiplantae; phylum Streptophyta; class Magnoliopsida; order Solanales; family Solanaceae; genus Nicotiana; species Nicotiana glauca. The sequence goes on along the minus strand of MU783787.1, from coordinate 33,118 downwards.
TAGAACCCGGAAGTTAAAAGAAGATCTGATAACAAAGTGACAACACTACAAAAAAAATTAAAGTTCATTTATCACTTGGTAGACTCTTACGATGTTGATGAATTTGAAGCCTGAAAAATACTGTAGATCCCCATTATAGTCAACCTTGTACCAGGCACTATTGTTTGAACAAGATGGCGATCTATAGACAGAAGCATATTTCTTGGAAGCTCTCCCGTAGGGACATCCTACAATTACCCCAACAGAAAACACAAATGAAATGAGAATATGATCATAAAGAAAGCCAGCAGTCAAGCTTCTATTCTGGAACTAAATGTCCCCTCACCTCAGGGTTTTCCTGCAATTTGAGCGTCTGCTGGTCAACATACTTACTTTTATCTGGAACCACTACCCATGGATCAATAGGACATGGGTCTTCCCCCACCTGGAAAAAATCCTACCATTAGAATGTCATCCAAATTACAACCTCAAATAAAGAGTTTCAAATTATTATTTTATTCCATCAAACCTGAGGAACATGATCACAAGAACGTGGTACAATAGCTCCTCCAAGCCCTGGGCGACAAGGAACGATCTTCACATTTTTGCAGTTCTTACATAGCAAGGTTACATAAGTTGCTTTTGCCTTAGTCCTTGATGCAGCAATAACGATCCCAGATACCTTGACCAGCTTTGATATGCATTGTGCCTAAACAAGACAAATAGGATTATAAAAATAGGGAGATAAGTACATCAGTTAGAGCAAAACTTAAGATAATAAAGAAAATGAAAAGGTTCAAACAGAAAACTAACCCCAAGGGAACGCATTGACATTGGATCCTGCTCTGACCTTAAGAGTATTTGTACTTCACCAATCTCCGGCTCCTCCATTTCTCCACTCTCACCAGCTACCCTCGATCTCAAACTAGCCAGAACTTCAGCTGCTGCAGTTTCAAACTAGATAACCCCGAGACCATCCAGTAGAGGACACAAGAAGACCAAGTGTTATTCAGGTGTAGGTTCTTAAAAGCTTCCACATTAAAGAAACTACAGTATTTCATGCAATTGAAGACAATGATGCACTATCTAAAACACACTGATCTTAAGTGTACTTTTCACTTACAAAAAGGCATACTAGTTCAACAGCGAATAAAGGACACACCCACTACCTTCAGTTGTAACAAAATACACACAAAAACTATGACTCAATCCCAAACTAGTTGAGGTTGAACAGTAGATGCCCGCTTCTACAACTATTCCAAAACCCAAAAATGCAACTACGGGGACATCCCGTAAAATACATATACATTTACCTTTTTGAAAATTCAAATTTGTCTAGAAACTCAACCCATTTGGTAAGCATGGAGTAAATCAGGCTATAGCATACATCAGTACAACAACCATCATTCATTCATTCATTCATTTGCCTCACCAAATATAACCCTAACTATACAAACATCAAATGCAGAAAGCTATATACACAAACTACAATAACATGAACCATAATTTGCATCAACCGTATCATTTTCCCTAATCAACGCAATAATAGTCCATCATAATCATTCATTCCAGCAAATCCGGATATAATTTCAAGAAAAAAACATGTTACAACTAAGCAGAGCCTTGTGTTTATAATAAACAATTGCTACTCCCTATACAACTACAAAAAAAACAAGCATTCTAATTGGATTAAATTAATATCAAATGGATTCTTTATGTGCAGTAGCAAAGCCACTCATAGGCAAGGGGAGTCAATTGACACCCTTCATCAGGAAATAATACCGCATAGATAGGTTAAATATTTTATTTTTATGTTTTTATTATGTATTGACTCCCCTTAGCTTTTTCGTATGCTTACTTATTTATATTTTGACTCCCTTTAGGAATAGTTCTGGCTCCGCCACTATTTATGTGTCAGCCATTGATGATAAATAACTACAAGTTCAATTCTCTATTAAGCTCTATAGTTCATCAATCACAAATTCACATCCACATATGCCACATATGGCTAACAACGCCGAGAAATGTAATTAGTGCATATTTAATATTTATATATCTAGGATCTCCAAAGCTACTACGTCTGAAGCTTTACCTTACCTTTGTACATCCACCCTTGTCAAACAATCATAGTCCAACATAATCATACATTTCAACAAATCCAAATGTAATTACAAACCAAATAAAGAAGAAAAATTAAATATCAAGGGATCCTTTATCAGTCACTTATTGAATGATAACTAACTACCAAAAAACGTTAGGTGAGTTATTTCTATTTGCATAACTATTTTTTAGCAGAGTATAAATACAAGTGAGGTGATATACGGATTTAAATAAGGGAAAGCCCTCTATTAAGATCTCAAGTGCATCGGCCATAAATTCACATCCACCTACAGCTAAAAATACAGACAAACTGCAATTAAATTAGTTTCATACCAGAGGAAGATAATCTGCAGGGTTCTGACGGAGGAGTTCCGGTAGGGTTTGGTCTCGCTCGTACGAAAGGAGGTCTGAAAGGTTAATAATTAGGTAAGTTTGGTTCTCCAGAAGTGCTTCTCTGTAAGGGAATACATTAGGTTGAGTTTTGTCGGAGAAGTTCCGTATGAACTCCTTGAATTTTCGGAGGATGACATGGCGGCTAGCCCCTCCATTTTCATTGTCTCCGGTTGCTCCGCCGCCGCCATGTGGAAACTGCGCTTGGTCGCTGTAGTACACTGCTCCTTCGTCCCAGCCTGACATCTCTCTTTCTCTCTCTAAAAATTCTCTCTCTAAAAGTTCTCAGATTCACTCACTTTCAGTTTCAGATCTCTCTCTTTGTGGCTTCAGCTTGTGACTTTGCGGAGGGTTTTTAGAGGGAGTATGATTTTGGCGGGAACCAATTGGCGGGAAAATATACACGTGAGTAGTGCGTGCATTGAGAGAGGAGGGCTCCACCTTTCAACTTTAGTTTTACGGTTAAGAGTCACATTTGCCCTTCTACTATTAAAAATAGGCCTTATTTATCCTCCGTTTGAGTTTCTTAATAAAAATATCCCTGCTGTTATACTTTTGGGTCAAATTTACCTTTCAACCGTTAAATATAACTTACAAGTTTATAATAGATACGTGACAGCATGTCATTGGACCTGATTAAAAAAATTTAAAGCATTTTTATTAAAAACTAGAAAATAATTATAAAAATAGAAAAAAATATTTTAATAAAATATTTTCGTTTTTTAAAAAACTGAAAAAATATTTTCAACAAAATATTTTATTTTATTTTTTTCAATTTTTATAGCATTTCATTTTATTTCGTTTTTCAGTTTTTTTTAAAAAGAAAGTATTTTTGTTTTTTAAAAAAATAAAATGAAGAAAAAAAAAATCGAAATGCTAATTTGGACACAATAATAATACGGTTAGGCATTTCGAAATTTTTTTCAAATAATAACCGTATTTTTATTGTTGAAAATAATAACCGTATTATTATTGTGAAGAATAACAAAAATACTTTCTTTTTAAAAAAATTGAAAAAACGGAATTAAACGAAATGCTATAAAAAACTGAACAAAAAATAAATAAAAAATTCAAAAACGAAAATATTTTGTTGAAAATATTTTTTTAGTTTTTTAAAGAACGAAAATATTTTATTAAAACATTTTTTTCTATTTTTATAATTGTTTTCTAGTTTTTAATAAAAATGCTTTAAATTTTTTTTTAATCAGGTCCAATGACATGCTGCCACGTGTCCATTATAAACTTGTAAGTTATATTTAACGGTTGAAGGGTAAATTTGACCCAAAAGTATAACAGCAGGGATATTTTTGTTAAGAAACTCAAACGGAGGATAAATAAGACCTATTTTTAATAGTAGAAGGCAAATATGGCCCTTAACCGTTAGTTTTACAATCAAACTCCCCCATAGTTTTGAACAGCACATTCTTTTCCCCTCCTAACTTACGTGATATCTTTTTTTTGCCCATTGATATTTTCAATTCCCATAGTATATAATACTTTTTAAAAATTATATACAATATTTATTTTACCTTAGATGTTTGTACTTACTATTTGGATTATTTTATGTTTTATTATGAATTTATATGAGTTCAATAAACTAAAAATAGAATAGTTCTTGTATAAATTTTGCTCAACTAATTTTTATGATTATTATTTTAATATAATGTGAGCTAAGTATATATATTTAAGTTTTATATTCTCTTACTCTTTATTGTTTATATAGATTTATTTACATAGATTTTTGAGTTTTGATAGTTATTGATGAAATATTTTCTAAATGTAGCTTAAATTTCATGGAAAGTATAAATAGATAATCACTAAATATGTATTATCAAATATATCTCTATTTGTTTTTGTAGTACCTGCATTAATTGTATGTAAGGGTCTATATTTAATAGGGATAGAAAATAGGTTAATCGGTATATTATTCATGGCTTCTTAATGTGATCACTTTTGGAAAAAATTCTATTATTCCAAATTTAAGAAAATCCCCAATTTGAGTCTTTACAAATGTAACTCATTAGTTATCCATGAAGTAAATTTTCTAAATATGTAATATAGAATTTAGAGAAATTTTCAGAAACCACTATGTTTTAGTGGTTATTAGCTAGTTGTAGCTACCATATAGTATATTACTTCCTATAGCTATGTTTTCAGGTTTTTAGAGTGTATTCGGTGTATTTAAGCTACTGTATTCATGAATACATTAGCATTTCTAGGCGTGAAACATGGGATTATAGCTAGATAAATTTTTGTATTTGAGTGTATTCGATTGTATTCATGGAGTGAAATATGGGATTACAATTGGACAGATTATTGCATTCAACCGTATTCACGGCGTGAAACATGGGATTGCATTATTTTTAAACGAAATGTGAAACAATTAACATAATAGACTCCTAATATAACTCATCAAACTCATTACAACACACAAAATTTGTATTTCCAATTATAAAAAATATTCTCAATCGAAAATACCCCAAAAATATAGCAATTTTCAGAAAATCGCATAATACATCTGAATACATAAATTCTATTAATTAAAAAAAATTATATGAATACATTCGTGGCATATAGAGAGACAGTTAATACAATAAAATACAGCGGGATACATTGAAATAAAAAGACAGTGAATACGATAAAATACATAAAATACAGTGAGATACATTAAAATACAATTAAAAAAAAAGATAATGAATACAATGAAATACATGAAAATACAGCGTGATACATTGAAATATATTAAAATATATTAACAGAAAATTCAAGTTGCTCAACCTCTAACTCCGTCGTCTTTGTTCAAGAACAAACCCTAATTTCCGGTGAATCCGCCGCTGAGCGTCAGAAGTGGAGTGTCGCCGTCGAGCATGATAATCTTTATAGAGTTTGGCCTAAACCAGCTAGATCGAGGATTCGAAATCGGAGAAGGATAGGTTTGTTGATGCGTTGATTTTTGGCCCGATTCATGCATATTCAATCGTCACAGCAAGTTACTGCATATAATCTGTAGTTGATGAGATTCCGGCAATAAAGCAGTTTCAGAGATTTCAAGCAATAATCTGCTAGCTTCGTAGTAGCAATAATTCGTAGTAGCTGTTTTGAAATTGGGACAAAGTCAATTCTGAGATTTCAACGTTGCTTATATTTTTTTAACACGATGATGATGCTGATGATTACGAAGAGAAAATTGATGTTGTATTCATGGAGAAAGAGTGGCATTGAGAGAGAGGGTGGAGAAAAAGCTGAAAGAATGAGAGAGAAAAATAATACAAAGCATATTTTATGGCTTAAGGATAGGAGGTGACCATAAATAGATATTTGGCTATAAAAATCAAAAGGTAGTTATGAGGAAATTGATGTTGTATTCATGGAGAAAGAGTGGCGTTGAGAGAGAGGATGGAGAAAAAGCTGAAAGAATGAGAGAGAAAAATAATATAAAGCGTATTTTATGGCTTAAGGGTAGGAGGTGACCATAAATAGATATTTGGCTATAAAAATCAAAAGGTAGTTATGGAATATAATTTTTTAAAATAGTATTTATTTAAAATAAATAAGGTATCAACATTTGCTATATGAGGTAACTAATCCTAGGTTTTATCCATATTTGATCAATCTTTATAAAGCTCGTTATCCAACCCATTTTTAGTGGATAATATAGATGAATAATTATCTTTTTATCCATTTCACCACCACTGAGTGTATGTATAAAATTTCCACTCTCGCTTCTTCTTAAACTAGTGGGAATTGCCTGTGCTGAGCCCGGGCCCGAACGTGGTTAAAAATTTGTATTATTTTAGTGGATAATTTTTCATAGACTATACTAAGATCAATTTGTCGAGGAACCATAATACAGGAGTTTCATGTGCACACTCTAATAATGTGTTATTTGGGATACCGTCCTTTGTGGAAATATTGCAACTCCATATTTTTTAGCAGTGGTGTCTAATTATCTATGCTTCTAGAGCTTTTGATCGAGTGGGTCAGTGGAGAAATGAGTTAATGCGTCTACCGTCTTTATCTGATATCTTTTACTTTGTATTGACTCATGTAGCATGGTGAAGTCAATGAGGCCAGAGGTCAGATTTGCTCCTTACCTATGATAATGTGAAAAGTAGTGTTAATCCTATTTTTTTGGGCATCTTCTCATAGGTTAAGATTTGACATGATTAAAATTTTCAGTCTATCTACAGTAATAGATGAAATATATATTTAATATATCATATTAGGTGCATTAAAATTCTGTTTCTTAAAAAATAATTTTCTTGGTTCTTAAGATGCGTGGTCAAGAGAGTATTACTGATTTAATAGATCTTTCTATTGAAGTAGGTTAGATAGACGATTTGCGCTTGTGTTTGGCTGTTTTTGTGTAGTTTGAAGTAGGTTAGATAGACAATTTGCGATTGTGTTTGGCTGTTCTTGTGTAGTAGACTTTCAATGTAGTATTAGATTTCAAGTCCAAGACAAGAATGGGTTGTTCAAGTGACGAGCACCCTTCACTTTTAACCAATAGGTTATGAGTTTGAATTATCCCAAGAGCAAGGTGAGGAGCTCTGAAGGAATAAAAAAAGAAAAAAAATCCTTTGTTTAACTATTCAAACAATTTATATCTTGTGCTTTGGTGATATAGGTTGTATAGATATTAAATTTACATCGCAGATCGTAGATTTTTGTACATAGATGGCCATGGCCCAAACTCTATCCTTCATTGTCCTTGTCATTTCTTGCTAATGAAATTTTATTTAATAAGTCTGGGATAAAGGGACTACGTAAAGAGTGAATTTGTTACAGGCTTGGAGTTTATACAACTTCAATAACATATCTTAGTGGTCAAGCAAACTGAAAATAAAGAATTCATTAGTCGAACCTAAACTGATATGATTTTCAGCTACTCAAACCGTTGAAAACTCAATTTGGCATTCTAATATTTGATATAATAAAGTTAAACACCACTGAAACAGTTAATGTGCAAGTTTCATGACACTATTTTGACAAAAGGCATGCCAAATAATATTCACATAGTCGGCAAACTTCTGAATCGGAGCTTCTGACATCTGAATTGTCTCAACCATCGATATAATTTGACTCGAGACTGTGCTAGTCTCTATTTTTGTAGCATGTATGTTAAGCGAACCATGTAAATTGATTGTACCACCAATGACTACTGAATTGGCCTTCCGTTAAAACAAGAACAAATTCTCTAGTTACCATACGCTTGTTAACATGATTTGAACCCCATACAATCACGCCATCAATAGGAACTTTTGCCCCACGGAGTACTTTTAGTACATCATCGGGTTGAATCAACAAAGCATCTATTTCTCTTTTACCTATGACTCTTCCACCTGTAGACAGATCAAACATAACTTCAAAGTGAGTCGATTATTATTAGAATTAGTTGAAAAGTTGTTGGTTGTTTACCTACATTTGCAAGTTGTATATCGCATCTCTCACCGAAAAAAAAAATTATGAATACATGTACCTTTACCCGTGACAAGCAATATAGTAGTACCTGGAGTTAGTTCTACGAGCTTTTTAATAGCATCTGATGTATTTCCTTTTGCAAGAGTTTCCAAGTACTCTCCCAGAAGTACAAATGTTATTAACATGGCACTTGTTTCAACGTAAGTTAGAGACCAGAATTCAGAAATTGCACCATAAAGTAGTGCATATACATAGCAAGCTTTAGTTCCCATTACAACTAAGACATCCATGTTTGTAGAACCATTTCCAAGTGCTCTTCCTGCTGCAACGTAAAAACTCTTACCAGTGACAAATTGGACAGCAATCACTAAAGCCCACTTTAGCCAATCACCCATTAAGAAGGGACCACACTGCCAAAGTAATAAAGCATAAAGCAGAGGTATGTTAGAGGGGCCTAGCACAAATACTATATAAACTTATCCTAATAATTGTCCAGACTCCACCTTAAAATTTTCCAGTTGAACAATGGACAACATACTCAAGTAGGCAAACTTTGTTCTGATGGTATATTTGGATCCTTTTCAAAAACAAGACCATCATTCATAAATCATATATGCAAACAGTTTGCACCAAGTAATGCCTTTTCCAATTTTGTAAGCTACTACATCGCTTCAACAACGGGAGATGAAACATAAAATAGGAATTCAATTCATTCCATCTCTCTTCACTATATATTACCAAAAAGAACAAAAGAAAAAGGACAACTGATATTACTGTATTTGCAGCGAAAAATTAAATAGACAACGGAAGTCAAAACTTGACTGATACTGATGTATGGACAAAGGACAATAGATGTTTTATATTCTTCATATCAATTTACCACATATGTTTACCCGTAAAATTATATACAAGTTTATTCTTCCTAATATAAGAGGATGGCAAGTGATCTCTCAAATTTTCAGATTTATCAATAATTGTCACTTGGAAGCATCTTTACTTGCATTTAGTCGCTTTGGTTGATTCATGTGTAGCTTTCATATCGAATGAAATTCCCTGACCTCAAACATTGAAAATTTAGGAATGAAAATAATTCAACACTTCGCTCTTTGATAAGAAATTAAAAGCACTAATATATTCTCATATTCATAAATGTATTCTCACGAAAAAGAGGGGTTTATACTTTGCAAATATACCTTTCTCTAATAAAATTCTGAACAGGACGAAGTCTAGACCGAGCTCCATCACTATTATCTGGCAAATTCATCTGCTGCACAATAAACCTCATTTGTTTCTATCTTTCACGTATCACGACATAAAAAAATAATTAGCATTCAAGGTACCAGACGAAGTAGGATTTATCAATTGTTAATTCAGAAGGTTCAACAAGCATAGTTGCTGAAATCATTAATCATTTTGAAGTGTAATCATCTACTCCCTCCATTTATTATTTTTTCAGGGGTGTGCAAAGTTCAAGTGAACAGAGTGAGTATATTATAACCAGCCCCTGGACTATGAATATAAGGCAGCATTCTTCATGGTCCACGGTTAATAGACAAGGCTAAGAGTGGTGAACCTCAACCAAATCTAACTTACATAATATCGTGACAAATCTAATTTCCTTTACCAAGAGCTAGTTCCAGAGAAGTGGATATATTTGGTCACTTTATTATGTTGTCAACTCATGTTGTTAAGCTGATTCTCATAATCTTTTAGCAGTTCTTTCCCTTTTCTTTACAGTTAATAAGAAAAAAACAATCTTGAACGATTACCGTTAGGAAGTTTAGATATAAGCATACAAGATTATTTTATCAAGCAGCTTCTATGCATTCGCTAACAGCTCAATAAACGTTCTGATCTCATTCACAAGACTCGAGGACAAAATATTAGACCTCCCTCAACAGTGATTTTATTCACAGAAGATTAAAGGATTGCTCAGACACGAAGAAAATTATCAAAAAAAATTCTCAGATTGACATGAAATTCCAAAACTTTAAAATTGAAAAAAAAATGCATTCTAATCCTTAGCATCCCAAAACATAAAGGAAACACAAACATAATTGCATTCCAATCGAAGAAACGTCCCTAAACCCCAGGAAATACTAAATAGAGATTGTGAAGCATATTTTTTTCATTTAAATGTTCTAATAATAAGCTCCAAACAATTCCTTGGCCATTTCTCATTAAGTTATCTATGCGACACTCTTCCCTATAACGAGAAGAAATTAAATCGAAGATAAGTATAAAAACCTTCAATTCGACTAATAGTAAAATAAGAACAAACACAAACTTATCCAAAAAATAAAGCTACAAATAAGAGTTTTTTGCCAAGGCAACTGCGTCGCCTGCTAGCACTTAAAATCGGTGGTACTAATTTGTTGGAACTTCTTTACCTTCTTGCACTATTCCAGACTTATTGACCTATTTTAATACTAAATAAATTGCTAGTGACATTTTTCTAATAAACGGTCTGCACATGATTGAAGAGCACATTTGAGAGATGAAGCTGCCGACCGATCTCATCAATTTAGAAGTCTTCTCAAAATTCCTAAATTATGAACACAAAACTATCTGAAGAGAAGAAAAGCTCATAGGTGTATATGTATCACTCAGTGCTTCATACTTCTCCGTTATCCAGCAGCCCCAATTAACTATCTCTGATGAATTATTCATTTTTTTAATAATCATGATGGTCAGGCTAGCTTATGCACATCTCAACTAATTCCAAAAATTACCTGCAAAGATCCATTCCAATAGGCATCTTGAGCTGTCGTGTCAAAGAATCATTATACTATGTCACATACTCTCAGCAAATCAAGGCTTTAGACATCACACCGGAAGCAAAGGTTTTATAAAGTTATGACACAATGAAAAAAAGTCATCCAATCAGGTAAATTATGTAAGAAGAAATCAGTAAATGGCACCCCAAATGATTATTTACTTTACCATTAAGGCAATCTTTTTAAAGACGAAATCAATTCTCATTTAGCATCGCCTCTTTAAATCCTAGGTTTATATACCGAAACATCCTAAAAAATAGTTTATCCTGAAAACTTTAAAGAGGTAACAAACCATATCTTCAAGTGAACCAACTCCAAAATGTTGTAGTATAATAAAGTTAGCAGCAACATAGTAAATATTTGCACTTTTAAATTACTGTGTCAAAGGAAAAACTTACTGAAAACCTAGATAAAGTCTTTAAATTGCAATGCACAGTACATCAACACTGTTTTCAATTGGAGTAAAGGAATGAATTGTACATAATACAAATACTTTATTTTCTTTCCTTTTCCTTTGAAAATACAGATGCTTTCCTTGGCGGCTAGCAAGAAATTAGATGTAGCGAAATTAAATCCTAGAAACCGATCAACAAAGGTGCTATGTTGTCGTTGAACAATTTTAAAGTCAATAAACATTAAGCATGTACTATTAAGAATGAGAATCTATAGAGTAGAAAAAAATACCTTTTAAATATTAAACAAGCTTCACTTTATACTGTGTAGCCTACTCTAGCTCATGTCTAAAATATTCAAACCATAGGCATGCTAAATGGCCAAATTGTGTTTTAAAGGCTAGGCAAGTCGTAGAAAGTAGCAACATCATTTTTCTTTCTTATTCTACTCTTCTTTTCTTGTATCATCTATTGGATCTAAAGGAGTACTGGTTAGTCACTCTTCATCCATTTCTAATAACCCATTCTTAGTAAAATGCTTAGCAATACCTTGTCTTGGGACAACTTTGGTTGAGTTCCTATGATTCATGGGTAATCAATTGTGATGACCCGACCCGTCGTCTCATGTGTTACCATCCCATTTTTCCCGTTTATTGCTTCTTCATATTTTATTATCGGTATGTGGTGTGTGAGAGTTGATTAGTGATTGTGAGGCCCCAATTCTTGACTGGAGGGGACACCAAAGGCCTCTGCCCTTCCATCATGGTTTTGATAAGAAATGAGACTCTTAGTCTCTTTAAGGAAAACTTAAGTTGAAAAAGTCAACCGAACATTGACCATTGAGTTAGAGGGCTCGAATGTGATTTCCGGTGATTCGGTTAGCTTCGGAGAGTGATTTGTAACTTATGAGTGCGATCGGAATTGATTTTAGAGGCCCGGTGTAGAATTTGGCATAAATTGGCGAAGTTAGTATTTTGGCGAATTCCGGTCGATGGGTGAGAATTTGATCCGAGGGTCGGAATGAAATTCCGAGAGTTGCTGTAGTTCCGTTAAGTGATTTTGGATGTGTGTGCAAATTTTCAGGTCATTCGGATATCGTTTGGTCGGGTTTTTGATCGAATGTGTGTTTTTAAAGTTTTAAAAGAATTTAGGCTTGAATTCGATATAATCTGATGATTTTAGTGTTAATCAAGGTGTTTTGATGATTGGAACAAGTTGGTATGATATTTTAGGAGGTGTTGGCATTTTTGGTTGAGGTCTCGGGGACCTCGGGGTGATTTCGGATGGCTAACGAGAATTTTTAAAGTTGGAAAATGCTGCAAAAATGCAGCAGTCAGTGCACAACAATTTTGTTCTATGCGATCTCATAGTGTTAGCTACAGTACCCAGAATTTTATTCTATGTAATCACAGAGGGTTAGCTACAGTACCCGGAATTTTGTTCTATGCGATCGCAATGCTCTAATGCGATCGCATAGTGTTAGCTGCGGTAACCAGGATTTTGTTCTATGCAATCGCATAGGGTTAACTACAGTGCCCCCGGAATTTTGTTCTATGCGATCGCATAGTGTTAGCTACATTGACTGGGCAGAATGTTAAAAACATTTCAGTCGCGAAAACAACCCATTTCTCCACCATTTTTAGTCATTTTGAGAGCTTTTGGACGGGGATTGAAGGGAGTTTTAACCAAGATCGATTGGAGGTAAGTTTTATGAGTTAAATACATGATTTTATTGAAGAATCATCCTAGAAAT
>MU783787.1:0-11861 GCA_026770625.1 Nicotiana glauca | reverse complement strand
TGTGATATTGATATTGCGCTTGGGCTGTAGGAGCCCCTCCGGAGTCTGAACCCCCACAGTGAGCGCGGGTACCCAAATGGATCGGGCTGTACGCCGCAGCGGTCATGTGCATTGCATTGCATTCACGCATTGATTCCTGTTTGTACTACGTGGCACAACATTTAGCACTCTCATATCATTGGCATCCATGGTATTTCTTGCACTGAGTACCAGATACCCTGGTGTTATTTGTTAATAGAGTGCTGTGCCCGAGTGGCTGATTTGTGTGCGGACCTGCACTACTTGATATCGCATTCATATGCTTAACTGTTAATAAGGAAAGAAAGAGATATTTTCAAAAGAGGTTTTAAACTGAGCCAGATATTTTATAAAGGATTTTCATGGAATTACTGTTTTCTAAAAAGGGTTGTACTGTCTTATATAGCATGATGAAGTGTTCTTACGTGATTTCTTACCGCTCAGTTATTATTTACTCTTATTACCATTGAGTTGGAAGTACTCACTTTACTCCCTGCACCTCGTGTGCAGTTGCAGGTACTGTTCACCCAGTAGCGGGTTATTAGCGAACTGAAAGCATACTGTTGTAGCTGAGAAAGGTGGCCGCCAGTGTTCGCGGCACCGGATTTCATCTTTTGCTTCTAAATCTTATTTTCTAGATAATATTGGCCCTGCAGTGGCGTTCAGTTTTTTTAGATGCTCGTGACTTGTGACACTTCGGTCGGGTTGAGTTGGGTTGTAGTTGACGGTTTTTAATGCCATTAAGTTGTATATTCTATTCATTTATGTTTATTAATTATTAGAAAGATGATTTGGGTTAGTTGGCTGGCCTTGTCTTCACGAGAGGCGCCATCACGATCGGGTGTGGGAATTGGGTCGTGACATCAATTGACACAGCTCCTCAGCCAATCAAAGTTATTTCTTTGAAAAGACTAATCGCCTGAAAAGCCGGAAGAAAGGAGTTGAAATTAATTTTTATCAAGAATAAAGGAGTTGAAACCACTAAATCTGAATGTAGAATTCAGCATATTTAAATTGAATATTGTAATCTAACTGAATCAAATAATTCTCATGAGGAGTCACGTTCTTGCAGATTATCCAAACAACTAAGAAGATGTTGAAGTACGAAATGCAGAATTAAAGAATAAAAAAGAATAAGTAATTTTCCTACCAAAGCTTGTCCGGCCAAGAAATTGAGCTATCAACCCCTGCAGTAGTCTTAGAATACATAACACTTTTCAATTGAGAGAGATATGGTGTAAGTTTGATTTCGAGTAGCTTGTCTAAAGGGAGTTCGAAGAAGTCATACCAAGATCGAAGAATGCACTTACTATATACATTACTTGCGATTGGTTTGCCAATAAAGCACACTCCTCAAGAGTGCCATATATGCCTTTAATGTTGTCCTCTTTAATGCAACCAGGAAGCACTACTTCACTGCAAGTGACAAAAGAAAATAATGCAAGCAGTTAGGCAAATCTTATAATAAAGATATCAATACTAAATAGGAAAGGACGTTGTTGGATAAGATAGATCCATGAATCTTGATTTTACCTTGAAGTATTACCAAGCATACAATTGAAGATCCTAACGAAAGTGTGTTGTAGCTTAGGCTAGATCCCAGCTATATAAGAACTTGATTTTCTCCAAAGATGCTCCATAGTTTCCACAATGACATTCAAGCTTCTCATTGAAGGTGTATACAGAGTCAAATGCAGTTGCACTGCAGAAACCTTCATTCCAAATAACAAGTGTAGCATATCAACCTCTTCTTTGCTGCGGATCCATTGATAAAAGATTGACCTTCTTGAGGGTAAGTACTCCAATCACCTTAGAAACCTACAGAACAATTATCATTCCTTTTCATCAAGTAGAAAGAAAGATGTAATTTTGAAAACAACCGTGAAGCTTTTCTTTTTGTTTTATTTGTAGCTTTGCCTTTTATCTCTCTTTTAAATTGCATAATGATATGTATAAATATCTTTTCCCTGTAAATTACACTTAAGACTTCAGTAATAATGTAATATACTCTAGTACGATATGGATGGAAGACTATTGTAGTTTTCTAGGAGCAGCCATTATATTTTCTTTTTAAAAGATCACCAGCACTATCTCAGTTAAGTACATGTATCTCCTTGCAAACTATTCTTTTTTTTTTGGTCTCATTGTTAATTTTGGAAGCACACATAAGCATATTAGGAGTTGATAAATTTGTTGCTACGATCACGTCATCTAATGTAGTTAGACGACCATACCAATCTTTTGTATTCTAAAAGCTAAATTTACTTTGCAGTGACCTGACCAATCTATCATGTGATAATAATTTTCTTTCTGGTAACATATATCCCAAAGCTAACTGAAATAAAATAAAATAAATCTGTCTGGGACCACACAAAGAAAACTCAACCTCTTCGACATTTCAGCAACCAGAGTCTCAAATCTTTCTAACCTCACCAAATCTCAATTCCTTTCCTGCCACCCCCTTTAAGTCAGCATCCATCTCGGCAATTCCGCGGCATAGAAGTCTCTTCCCCTTTTCTGATGTCCCTGTCTTTTTTGTCTATACTTCTCTTCGGTTATCCAATTTACCAAGCCTTAATCCAAATCAAAATCCGGAGAACCCAACAGAATATGTCAAGCAGTTGGTTCTCGCTTTTTAAGTAATAAAACAAAAAAAAAATGCACCTCATCCTGAAATCACTTATAGTATCGAACTGCCACTAATTAAATATATGTAGTTTGTTATATGTCATTTAATAAGCCAAGTACAGCCATAAGATTTATCAAGATGAAACAGAAATCTAGCTAAAAGAACCAAGTCGAATTTGTTAGCAGAGTAGTACACAACAACAAATATGAAATTTCAGCAAATGCATGTCTTACCTCTCAGCAGAACTCATAATTTTATGCTTCAGCAATGCCAACACGGAGAACAACAGGCGTAAGAAAAATGAATCACCCAGTATCTGCAAAAAGAAAATCGACCTGTGCAAAATCGAGCGAGGAAGAGCATGAGCTGACAAACGGTTAGTCCAACTGCGTCGGCAGCTACATTTTACAAGACCGACACTCGTCACTCTTTGAAAACACATATCCAGCACTGACTACAACCCTAGAAGAATGAACTCAACCCAAATTGCATAACTTTAATTCCAAACCTAAAAGAAAAAACAAAGATGGAATGATAGAGATCTACCAACACAGACACAAGGGAAGATTGAAGAATTGCACACCACGTGTTTGACAAAGAAAAGTACACCTCAACACCTGATAGACGCGACAAACATCTTATTACAAATCGTCATCTTCTCCGGTCTTGCTTTGGAGTTTGGTGTGAAGAGTTATAGTGGAAGCAACTTGGGCTTGAGTTCAATTCGATCAGAACTCTCGAATAGCAAAAACCCAGGAACAAAATTAACATCCCACAATACGCAACTTTAATTCCAAACTCGGGGAGAAAACAAAGAGAATTAGAGAGATCTATACCTTGAAGAATCTGAAGAGAGGCAGAGAGGAGAGAAAGAAAAAGAAAAGGGATATACAAAAAAACGTGCTGGCACTTACGTGTGGAACAAAAAGGATGTACACGAGAAAAGTTTTAAGTCACTTAGAGGACCAATTTCCAAAATTAACCCCGAAGCAGGGACTGAAATTCCAAAAATAGTCCAAAGAGAACGACCAAGAGCACCTAACTGCCGCTTCTAAATAAAACTAGTGGAAATGACCTGTGCTGAGCCCAGGCCCAAACCAAATTAAAAGTATATATTATTTTATGAACTTTTCACACATAATATTATGTAACCTATACTGTGATTAATTTTTGGAGTTGTGATGTACCAATTTCAAGTACTCGATCTGATGAGTTGTTATTTGAAATATACATGTGCAAATCCACAGTTATTAGCTCGTTGAAGAGATCATGAAAAAGCTTGAATTTTAAAAAAATTCCCGCATGAAGTATGGTGTATGAGTAAAATAAGTGTCTATTCAAAATGTTGACCAATAAGGAGTATGTTTTTAGATCTAAATAATGGCGAATGCCTCTGTAGTTTTGTTCACTTCCATTTGTGTTATTTGATGCTTTTTTCTGGCAACGAAAATTATACTTAAGACAAAAGTAATATCACATATCGTTTCCAATTAGACTGTACTGGGACTTCTCAGATGGATATCGAAATTAAATTAATTGTTCGAAGTAAAAGAACAAAAATTAAGAAAAAGTAAATAGAGGATGACGTGACTATATTAAACTCATTGCAACTTACGCGTTTCTGATAGCATTTTAACTAATTGTATAGATATATGGTTTTAGTGAGATAAACTTCAGAGTTCAATTATTGGAGCATTTGTTTTGCTGCTCTCACCATATGTATCTTATATGATAGAGAAACTCTTATCTCGTCTGGGGCACTCAAATTAGTTGTGGCATGTATGAGCGCTTCCCTGACGGCAGCTTTCTATTAATCCTAGGCTTCTACTTTCTTTATTCCTCTCCTCCATTGTGTTCTTCAAACAAACTATGGATAAAACATTTTTTTTCTTTCTAATCTCTCAGATCGTAGAAGGAAGTAAACAAATTCAAGCCACAAAGGAGATACGATTTATTGTTGAATCTTTCAACAACTATTCACATTAGTTATATGACCAATACACTTTACTGAGTAGCAAAATATAAATGTACAAGCAAAAAAATTACTTAAAATGACAATCACCAGAAGGGCTTGATAAACG
Source organism: Nicotiana glauca (assembly GCA_026770625.1). NCBI lineage: Eukaryota > Viridiplantae > Streptophyta > Magnoliopsida > Solanales > Solanaceae > Nicotiana > Nicotiana glauca. The sequence continues at coordinate 7,133 of MU783787.1, read as the reverse complement.
TACACTTCCTTTCCATCAAAGAAATCCATCTTTACGACTTGAACCTTGTACATAAACCTTGTATATAGGGTAATATATGACAATAGACCCAAATGTTCCATTTCATTTTCCTTGTCTTTCATGTTTATATACATATGTTACACAAACCTTTTTGCTTTACTTTTCCTTCGTAATGAATTTTCTACGCTAATCAGCATCTGTACACCGCTGGTGCTCTGAGTTTCCTGAAAACAAAAAATACATGGTTCATGGGCAAGACTATTGAGAAAGAACCTTAGTAGAATAGTAGAAGTTAATCTATAGCAATCTATAAAATCAGTATATACACAAGATAGTTTCTTTGCATTCGAAAATAAAACTAATCTTCATCCTTGAGGCATGCAGCAAAGCGTACTGAACATGTAGACACATGTAAGAGCAACTAACAAGTGATATGTTGTACATCTTTTCCAAGAAAACCAGGTCTATCAAATACAACCAATTCTTGCATAAGAGAGCCACAGAAGTTTTGAACTTTGTAACTCAAACAAACTAAACTCCAACTTTTAACAAGACATGGACCTTCATAGAGTAAATATTGAAATTTTGTAATTTAAAACAGACCTAAGGAAAGAAGAGGGAGAACGTAATTTATCCGAGCATCGCATCAGATAGTCAAGTAATACTGTTGACTTGGATATTACGTTTAGTGTAATCGTTCTACTAAACTTCCTTCGGCGAGCTATGCTTCCGTCCTACCACTTTTATATTGATGCAAAAAACCACTCACAAAATAGTGAAATAACTTGTGCCTGCAAATATCCATTAGGAAAGTTACTGCAAAAAAAATAACAATTATTCAACAAGATGGTTCTACATGTCAAATGATTAAACATCTATACTAAATTCAACTTGCTAGAGTAGTGATTCACAAGTTTCAATATGGTAGGTACGGTTTACCGTCAAGCGTGGAAAAGCTTCCACTGATGATAAATCTGTGTCCCATACCAAAAGGAGGGAGGGCCAAACCAGGAAAAAAAAAACGTTCATTTCCATGAGGTCACAGTAGTATCAAATCAATTTCACTGTAGAGCCAGCCAATAAATCTCGAATAAGAGATCAGTATTATTATCAATGTGCACTGGTTGGAAGAAAGTATTTAAATTGAGATGAAAGCATATATGAAAATATTTCTGGTAGTTTTTTTTCTCAAAAAAGGCATTTCTAGCAGTTATATTTGGATGATAGAGCTTCTTGGGTAAAAAAATAAAATTTTGGTCATCGTGTTCTTTCTAACTCCTCACTCAGCTAATAATCAAGAGCTTTCCCTCAACATAAATAACTAAAGTTTAGAGACAGAAATTCAGGTTGGAAAAAGGTTCAAACAATTTCTTGCTTTCTCCAAAGGCAAAGACGACAGTCGAGCATGCATGTCCCGAAACATCAAGCTCTGTGTTGGAAAAATAAAAGACAGATGCTCGGCAAATCATCTTTGTTTCCATATTCTCCCAAGTCGTGCATCTATGAAAAGATTCTACCAATCCATGGACCAACTTGATTTTGAATCTCCAAAGAGATCAATCAACGCGACCCAAAAATAAGAGAGCAAAAAAATAAAAATTGCACAAGGAAGGAAAAAAAAGACAAAATATCAATAGAGTTACAGTGTAACAGCGATGAACCTAACAATAATAGAATATATTTGATCTCATTTTCTTTTTCTTACTTCAGCAAAAAGACACCAGATTCTTGAGAAAATAATTGGTAAGTCTAACCTTGTCCGCTTTTCTACTTCTGATGTTGCGCTTACGAAGTGGTATCGTATCAATAGGTGGGGCCAATCAGATTCCTGCAAGAAGGGTTAGATAAAGGAGCGGTTGTAGCTCACGTCGCTTGATAGCGATGAACTTTAACAATTCTTCTCCTTGTGTGATCACTTGATCAATTGGTCTCTTGAAATATTCAGCTTCTTACTCAAATGTCTCCTCCTTGAATTAAGACCAGGAATATCTCTAAATAATCCGTATACATCAGTCTTTTCTTTGACGGTTTAGGAGAATTTGTGTGCCCATTTGGAATGAGAAAAAAGAAATATACTTGTAGAGTTCTCAAAACGATTTTAATTCTGCAAGAATTACTCAGAGGAGATAGTGACACAACAACAAAAGTAAAAAAATTAATATTTGTTGACAGAGAAAGCAAGGCATTGAGGAAGTGTCAGCAGATTGCTTTAAACAGACGAAATGCAAAAGAAATAGAAAGAATTAAAAGCACCACGCAATAAACTCTGCAACATATGATGCAAACACGTCCCTCATATGATCCTAAAAGTAATTCATGGTCCTAAAAAGAATTTATTTTAGGGTAGGTCAACACTATTACAAATACGTCATTCGAGAAGATCATATTATATTTGAAAGATACACAGAAGACTATTACAAACACAATCAGCTAGGTAAAGAAGCATGCAACTTGCCTGCCAACACAAGCTGATATCCAAATTGCACGGTTCAAGTCCCTATATTTTTATCTTCAAAAGGAATATTTCGCTCATCATTTACGCCTTTTCTAGCCAAGACATTCACCTTTCCAAGTCAATTATTAATGGTGACTCACCAGGTAATCTAGGGGTCTGACGTTGCAATACGAAAGTGATTTTCTCAAGCGTCCTACTATATTCTATTTATTAACTTGTGTCAATTTGGGGTACGGTGAACTGGGAAGGTTGTTTGTATTAATTTGTAGGGGTGCTTCTATTGAAAGACCAGAATAAAGAAAGACTTGAAGGGGATGAAAAATAATAGAGTTGGCTAAACTTAGACTATTGCTGAGTCTTGACAAGAAAATTGGGACCGAGGCCATGCAGATGCAAAATGATCAGTAAATACTGGCTATTAACAAGTTCCCCATCTTGTTGACTAAGACAACAATCACGACAATAAATATAATTGATACAAGCATTATTTAGTATGCTGATAAGAAAACACCTAAGATACATGAATCTTCCCCTCTCAAGAGTAATTAATTTTTAGGTATTTTAATTAATAACCATATCCATGAAGTTCTCTCAAGCAATCAATAGAGTAATGATTTTAGTTATACATTTTAATAGCACCAGTGTTAAAATAATTGGATAGTTATACCCATAATATTTATATTACTACTTATGTTTTTGAAACAATAATTTCAGTAATAGCGTGTAAAATTTCCATATATTTTACTTCATTCATCATCCATTTTCTTAGCATACAATAAAGGAAAATTTAATAACAATAAAGAACACGGTCTCAAGGTTCAATATCCTAACAAAAATAATATTTGATAATTTTAAATTCTGAATCAATAGCAATCCAAAGTTAGAATGAATTAAAAATTTCACTGCCCAATGAAATTACCTGGCAACCGCTTCGGTCACCTGACATTCTCCTTATTTATTTCGGATGCTGATTAAAAACTCCCAAGGCAAGATACAAGCAACCGCTCTTAGTGAAACACTGTTGGTACCATCAAGCTATCTGACTTATCCATAACCGTAACATTTAATATGTTCGACAATTATATGCTCTTGTTATAATTCAGACAAGCTTTAGCATATGCTAAATAAGTAACTTTCAGGCAAACACTTGAAGACTAAAACAACCAATAAAATCATATTTTATGTCAAAGTACCTTCTGTGAAATTAAGAAATAATAATTTCAGTAATAGCGTGTAAAATTTCTCACCTCTTAACATGCTAAGGTCTTACAGTACTTCAAGTTAAATTGGCATGTGACCCTCTTGGTATAATTCAAGACTTTTTAAGCCCCACTAAACCGCATAAGTATGAAAAAACCAAGTGTAAGAATGAAACCAACCACTTTCTTATCATGGTAGCAAAACAGAAAATGCAGAATCATAACCGATTCAGCAACCTAAACTTGATTAATTTAATGCAATATCAAAGGGTTATATTGTGTAGGCCCATAACTTTCAATGAAAATGGACATAAGACCCTTCCCGTATTACTAAGAACACAATGTTACTGTAATCTGATTAAGAGACAATTAAATAACTTACAGGGACTGAAACGTTCCTTATAGCTTCTTCAGTCGTGCCATTGGGGGTCGATGCGTTAGTACTTATGTACTGAATCGTCGTATTCCTATCATCTCATTGTATTGCTAGGAAAAAATAATAATAATTTACTGCTACTTCTAATAATCTATATTAAAGTGATAATATCCCACATATTATTTACTCCCAAAAAAAAAATCAGTTTCAAAATTTTTTCTTGCAATACATAGATAAATTCATGCAAAAAATGAACAATCTAATTTCTAAAATTTTAAATTCACGCTCATGGTAGTGCTAAGACCGAGACACATCAATGTAATGATATTATAGTCATCTCTGAAACAACATACCAGATTTTCCGAAAGAACACTTTATCAAACACTTCATAAGTGTCAATATCATTCTTTCATCATTTTTTCATAATTAATTTAACACCAATTGTGATTCCGTTCACCAATCAATGTCTGAGCATTAAAAAAAAAACATAACATCCCAATCATCTGAAAAGTCACCATCACAGCATCACCAAAATAGACCTGAGAAATAATACAGGAAGCACATAAAATACATTACATAGAGTGCACATCCATACATTACACTTACTTGGGCATATACAAACGGTCTCATCACCACTCTTGAAGTACCCATTTGAAGTACGACGCTTTTTCGTATGCATTCAATGATTTCCATCAAACCCATCCGAAGCGAACTGAGCAATAAACTACTCTTCAGTATCTCTGAGTCTCCAATCAACGGTACCCTTAACCAGTAACCTATATTCGGAGACGACAAATAAAAACAGTCAAAATTTGATGTTCGAAACCCTAAAATTAACCTAAATATTATATTAATATGAAGAGCTTCAAGGTCGTATTTGTTATTTCCTTAAAGACAATGGAATTAGATGAAGAACAAGAGGACGATGAAACAAGCACTTGCCTATTCCTCTGCCTCTTAGGGCCGTTTTTCCAAGACAGAAAGCAGAATGGAAGAGGAGAACTAAGAGAGAGGATGAGGAACACAAGACAGTCGGTGCTTCAGCGGACGAAAATATTGAGAGAAATAGAGAGAGAAACAGAGACAAAACGACTGGTCGGCCACCGCCTAACAACAAAACAAATTTACATAAATGGGCTTAAGAGAATGTGGGTAATAAAAAACTTAAGGATATAAATGTAATTAAACACGAAAGCAGGACGACGAAGAGGAGCTCTATTCCCGCTTCTAAATAGTAGTAAAATAACCCCGAAGCAGGAACTGAAATTCCAAAAATAGTCCAAAGAGGACGACCAAGAGCACCAACTGCCGCTTCTAAATAAGTAGAAATGTGCAAATAGATTTTTGTAGTTTTAATTATTAATAAAATTACTAATATGAATAAATTATTTTATTATGCTCATTTCTTTCATTATTCGATGCCATTAATTTACATGTTTGATTATTGTTAACAAGTAAATTTACCCGCGTTCCGCGCGGTCATCAAAAAAGAATAAAAATATGGGCAAATAGTAATAGTTAGTATTCTTATCATATAAAATCAGTCTCTACTAATCAAAGTAGTCCAAAAGAGATAAAAATAATTTCTAAACTCATGGTCTTGGGATAACTCATGCAGTGAAATTTTTGAAGTTGACGAAATATAATTCATATTCTCGTTTTGTTCTTACAAATATTATGAAATTTTATGTAGCAAAGCGAGTTTCAACAAAATCTATTGCCAGTGCTTCAGCGGGCTTTCTCCAACATAACACTACTAACTTGATTTCATATGTATCACTTATCCACTAAGAGAGTAGTCTCTATCTTCAAATATCCAGCACAACTTTATCTACATATATATATTTATACAATAGCTTTATATTTTATGATATTATATTAACAAAAATAAAATACATAGAAAGAACAATTCCCTTCCACAATAAAAATAAGACGTCAAATTGTATATGAGGTAATAAAAAAAATCATATTTGAAGGCGTTTACCCACGGTAAAATAATATTTGATGAAGTATGAGTCAAACAGCAGTAATACCCTGGAAAGCAAAACCTTAGTCAATTATTAGTAAGCAAAGAAGTATTTAAGATCAAAATTAATCCCCTCAGGTATCAACGTTTAAAATTACAAGATTGTTAATTAGAATTACAAGATTATATTAGAAAGATTTTTAAGTTTTGAAAACAACGTAATAACCTAAAAGAATTTATAATTACCTACGAAACTGCATGTATGATATGTTAGAACAAAACATATCATAAGCTATGCAATGCATAACTGTTAGCTAAATCACTTAAGCTAATATCTGTAAGAAAAAAAATTAAAAGCCGGGGCAAGGTGTAAGCCTCATCTTTAATCTTTTCGTATTTTATAATCTTAAAAACTAAGATATAAATAAAAAACATGTTTAAAGTTTATGAAATTCAATTAATTAAAAAATATGCGTGTGTATTATATATATGTTAACATAAGTGGAAACACACACACACATATATATGCTCTTGTTGCATTATAATAGAGTTTTATACTCTTCTAGTATTAGAATAAAGTTANGGGGGGGGGGGGGGGGGGAGGAGGAATGTTTATCGCTCAAAGTTGGAAAGGAGTTTGATTCTCAAAGCAAAGTTGGAGTGTAAATATTTTTCACCCTTCATTAAAGGAATTGTCATTTTTTCCTAATTATCCTGTGTTTTGTGTTTTATTACTAATACTTGCCACATTATTAGAATTGTATTTTCTACCATAATACTTTGAAAGAAAAAGATGCTAAATTAACGTTATATCACAAGAAACAATTAAGTAAAACTGATAATAGAAAATGACAAAGACTTGGGGTGTGTTTGGTATAACGGAAAATGTTTTCTTGGAAAACAAGTAGTAGTCTTATTTATTTTCCGGTGTACGCAAATTAAAGAAAATGACTTCTCAAGAGTATTCATAAATAATTTAGATATAATAAACATGAAGTCATAAACTTTCAAACCAACAACCTTCCGGACCCACAAATTTCATAAGCTTTCGAACCGCTAAACTTCAAAATCGCGGAATTTCGAACCCGTAAACTTTATAATTTCTAAACCCGTAAACTTCCAAACACATAAACCTCC
>MU783785.1:131912-144099 GCA_026770625.1 Nicotiana glauca | reverse complement strand
TTCTGTTAACCCGGGAGAAGGTGTTAGGCATTCCCGAGTTCCGTGGTTCTAGCACGGTCGCTCAACTGTCATTTTTGGCTTATTTATCTGATTTATAACATGCTTTAATTTATGTACAAATTTTAATCTTTAACCGCTTTTATTATTATTATTATTATTATTTTTATCAAAGAATTGCAACGTTGTAAAAACGTATATCAAACTACGTCACATCAATGTACCCGTGGTTATCGAGACATTTCGACTCTGTTGAGATTTGGATTTGCGTCACATAAATGTGCACCCAAGTTTAAGAAAGTAAATTGTTAAAGGCGCGCCTAAAGCGACTAGCGTATTATTATTTTGGGTAAGGCCGTGAAGTTTTGCTAAACGGCCCATCCCGAAATCTAAGTAATTTTACAAACACGTATAGAGGGCCCCACAGCTTATGTATTTTGTTTGTCGAGGCTTGTCTCATTCATTATTTTAAAAGAATTGCAACATCATAAAAATGCATCTCGAACCACGTCATAATCAATATACCCGTGATTATAGACACATTTCGACTTCGTTGAGATTTGGATTTTGGTCACATAAATGTGCACCCGAGTTTAAGAAGGTAAGGTTATTTAAAGTACGTGCCTAAAGAGACTAACGCGTTGTTATTTTTTGGGAAAAGGCCGTGAAATTTACTAAGCGGCCGATCCTGAAGTCTATACAATTATTATATCCATTTATTGAGGGTCCCGCAATTTGCGTTTTATTTGGCGAGGCCCGTCTTATTTATTTTAAAAGGATGATCCTAAAGTGACTACATTTTTCTATTTTTCCATCTCTAGTAATAAAGAAAAGGTCCTAATTAATTACATGCTTATAAGTTGGGGCCTCTTATTAGTTATTAGATTAAGGCAAATGCAAACGAAAAATTGCATTCGAGCTCGCATAAAGGGAGATTATTCCGTGCCCTATTCTATAAGAGAATATTACTAAAGCTGAAATTATAAATAGCATACGAGATTGACAAAAATATTAAAACAAACTAACCATTCTCTAATTAATTTAAACTCACAATATTAGATGAATTGAACCGTTGGAATTAACTATGTGTAATACAAAAGCCATTTTTTTTAACTTTCTTTTTTTTACAACTTGTTGAAAAATACATCAACGCTTACAAACTGACATCATGCTAACGTTCATCACTAACACTAGTTACTAACATTATTCAAATTGCTATTTAAAATGATGTTATTTACCCAAGTGACCTCGCAATTTCAGAACTAGACACATTAAACCATCATGCTGATTTCCATTTGAACTATTTAAACCTGTAAACTATTTGAAACTATTTTACGACTAGCTGGAAATGCATTAACTACACTATATTTCATAACTAGTAATCACCCAACTAAGGTTAATTATAATGGATATTCACATGCTTGTAGAGATAGATTCATCAGTCCAATTTATACACTTATCATTCAGTTGCAAGTAAAAATTCTACTCAATATCCAGTTAAAGACGCGAGAGAATTCAAAAGGAAACTTTGACAGAATTTCATTTTATCTCCAACTTCAGGTTTACATCAGTACATGATTTCAGAGTGTGTACCTTTATGCTAACGATCCGACGTCGAACAATGCTGAACTTTCGATGAAATGCAGCTTCGTTCACAACACTATTTTGACGCTTAACTAACAAACACGTACTCGAACGGAACCTCGACGCACTGTCTCGACGTACAACTGAGCACGACCTCGGATGGCTGGTCTCGTTTTGGACTGGAGGGTGGTTATGGATTTCGTTTGGGTGAGTTAACAGAAGAAGACGAGGAGGAGCAGTGGCGTTGGGGCTGCTTGGTTCGTGGATGGTGACGACGCGCTGGAGGAGAACGACGACGTGGAATGGAGTAAGGTTGATTCGTCGAGCTGGAGACGGGGGACGACGAGAAGGTCGACTGGTACGAGGGGGCTGTCGCTGGGTGGTTGACGACGGCGTGTCGCTGGGTGGTTCGAGGCTATTTGGTCGTTGAGGGTGGCCGGCGTAGAGGGGGGTGGCGTGAGAAAGATGAGAAGGGGGGGGGGGGGTTTAGGTTTTATCCTAGGGTTTTGGTTGGTAAGGGGTAATGAAATGAAAAATGAGGGGGGGGGGGACATTTGTGTTATGGGGCAGACCGGGACGGGTTGACCCGATAAGTTTTTGGTTGGGTTTGTGAGACACTTGGGCCATGTTAATTCAAATTAGAATAAGAGGCCCAATCCGATTTTCTTACCATTTTTGTTCTTTTCTTCATTTTAATTCCTAATTAAAATCCTAAATTAAATTACAAGACCTAATTGAATTATCAAAAATAACTAATTAACTTCTACTAACAATTATCACACTAATTAAATACCAATTAAAATAAAATCACACAATTTGGGCATTAAATGCTAAAATGCAAAAATACATATTTTTTGTAATTTTTTATTTTTGTAAAGCAACTTACTTAATTAATCCAAAAAATATAAAATTAAATCCTGAATATAAATGCAACATATTTTTTTTGTATTTTCTATTCATTTAGACATATAAACATGCACGCACAAACGAAAATAATAAAATAAAAATAACACAAAATCCACAACAATTGCAAACGACACAAAACATTTTATTTTCAATTTTTGGGAGCATTTCTCATAGAGGGCAAAAATCACGTGCTTACAGCTGGCCCTTTTTGTTCGAAAACACGAAGAGCTTTCGTGCAAAGATAAAGTGAGCGAGCGATTTTTTTGCCCGTTTGAGAACTCCGTGTGAAGCATGGTTTAAAAGATTTGACTGAACCTTTGCTTCAAAAGGTCTCCTACATATCCCTGGCTAAAAGGGAATCAGGTCAATGTAGTTCTAGAAGTTTTGGTAGCTGGGACTACTGTGGAATTGTGCTTTTGCTGTTACCGTTGTTGCTGTTGCAGCTATTGCTTTCCGACCTCCTTATTACACCGTGTCAAAAGAAAATAAGAAGCTAGACTAAACTAGTCTAGCAATTACAAAATCTTATCTGGATCTTCAGGCTTGCTCTTGTCGCCTTGCCTTCTTGTTGACTTGCTTCCTCTGATGTTTCTTCATTTCTGACTTAACTCGTCGGCCTCTCTTGATTGCCGATCTTGCATTATAATCTGAAATGACTTCCTTTATTCTCCAAGTGGGTGCCTGATTGCCGAACTTGAAATGTATTCCCTCGTTCTCTAGGTGGGCGCCTGATTGCTAAATCTTGGAATGTATTCCCTTATTCTCCAGGTGGGCGCCTGACTGCTGAACTTGAAATGCATTCCCTTGTTCTCCAGGTGGGCGCATGATTGCTGAATTTGAAATGTATTCCCTTGTTCTCCAGATGGGCGCCTGATTGCTGAATCTTGGAATGTATTCCCTTGTTCTCCAGGTGGGTGCCTGACTGCTAAACTTGAAATGTATTCCCTTGTTCTCCAGGTGGGCGCCTGATTGCTGAACTTGAAATGTATTCCCTTGTTCTCCAGGTAGGCGCCTGATTGCAGAACTTGAAATGTATTCCCTTGTTCTCCAGGTGGGCGCCTGATTGCAGAACTTGAAATGTATTCCGTTGTTCTCCAGGTGGGCGCCTGATTGCTGAACTTGAAATGTATTATGTTGTTCTCCAGGTGGGCGCCTGATTGCTGAACTTGAAATGTATTCCGCTGTTCTCCAGGTGGGCGCCTGATTGCTGAACTTGAAATGTATTTCCTTGTTCTCCAGGTGGGCGCCTGATTGCTGAAACTTGAAATGTTTTCCCTTGTTCTCCAGGTGGGCGCCTGATTGCTGAACTTGAAATGTATTCCCTTGTTCTCCAGGTGGGCGCCTGATTGCTAAACTTGAAATGTATTCCCTTGTTCTCCAGGTGGGCGCCTGATTAATGAACTTGAAATGTATTCCCTCTTAACTGTTGGGGAAAACACTGCTGGGGAATTATTTACTTACATGCTGGGGATAATACTACTGGGGGAATATCCTTTCTTCCCCTCCTTTAAAAAAAAACTATTTTCTTCGACATTTATTTTCTCTCAACATTGCCGGGGATAAAATTGTTATCAGCTAAGGATAACGTTGTTGAGGATAGCGCTGCTGGGGAAATTTTAATCCTTCAAAATCGGTGCTTCATTCTTCTGGAAGCTGTTGGGGATTACACTGACCTTTTGCCTTTCCTGACCACCAGTTTCGTCCCTTTTGTTCTGTCCGCTGGGGGTACAACTCCTTTCATTAAAATTTGTTATTTTCTTTCTTTCAACACTGCTGGGGATAATACTGGTTCAAAGACCACTTCCCTTAAAATTGGTGTTATCTTTCTTCTTCCCTAAGTGGATACCTGACTTCTAGAAAATTTTCCAAATGAAAGGAAAATTTTCTGCCCCAAATTGATAATCTTCTATGTGGCATGCCTTTCCATCAATGCCGTTTCCTTTTCCTGCTTCAAATCAAAGAAAATTTTGTTAGTTTAAAACGCGGTGGTTGGTTGTGATGCTCCTGATGGGGATGGTTCTCCTTCTCTCCTTCCCTGCTTTGCATTCCATTATACTATCAAAACCTGCTGGGGATGATATTATTTGCTAGTCTTAGCACGACTTGCCCTGCCTTGCGTCGTCTGCCCATCTTGAAACTTTGGTCGATAATTTCCTACCTTCTTGATGACTTCTTATTCATAAACCTCTCCCCCTTATTTTCCACTCTTATCCTCTTATCTGACCCCATATCTTTTCCATGACAGCTGGTTCCGCTTGAGGATCTTGCATGTTTTACAGATGAACCACTTCCTTCGTTCATCCTTGTCACTGGAAATACCTTTTCTGCTGGGGATATCCTTCTTGATACTGATCCATCTCTTTGCCAATCTCCTCTTGCTGGGGAATGTCCTTCTTGACACTGGCCTTGCGCTTGTTCCTTCCCGACTCATACCACTCGAATGCACTAGTCAGATCTCGTCTTGCATAATTGGAAAGCTGATGGCAGATTCTGAAGTCATTTCTCACAAACAGACTCTATTGGGGAATTTTTGATGAAAGTAGAAAGATAAAAGGAACAAAATAAAAGACAAAGGAAGAGGATGACTCTCTAAAAAGAAAAGTTATAAAATAAAAACTTATTAAATGCGGATACTAACTCTAATGGCCATGACATGCACATATAACCTATCCTCCGTCATTAATTCACCTTTCACAATCTTCGTCTGGCGGTTTCCTATCTGATTACAATCCTTATTCGACTTGTAGTGCCCGAAGGGTTTTCACTATCAAGCCCCTCTCATTTCGGTTTCTCTCAGCTTACAATCGCCTCATGGTGCTTGTGAAGGTTTTTACCGATAAGACTCTCATTTGTATTACTTTTCAGTTGGGGATTGGGGGTGTTACCGCTAAAACTCTCTCATACTTCTTTTCTGCTGGGGTCAGAGTCTTTTCTGCAAGGGATCAGAGTGTTATGTTCTGATAAGACTCTTTCATTTGCCTGACTTGGCATCTCATGAAGACTGGTCAAAAGGTCTTTCTTTGGACCGTAATGTGGGCTTTGGATAGGGCTATAAAGAAAGGGTATTTGAAGCCTCAAAACAAATCAATTTTGGTTTCAAAATTTACAACCTTCGGACCTAGATTTATTTATAATAAACACAATTTTTTGCCCCAGTTTCTTTCTTGGGGATTTTTGGATTTTTATTTACACTATGACCGAGCTGTGAAGCGCCTACGTATCCTCTTTGAGGAATCAAGTCAAACGTAGTTCCCAGCCCTCGTTTGTTCTAGTTTTCCCTTTTTTCTTTTTCTTTTTCTCTTTCTTTTCTTTTTGTTGTTTTGTTGTTTTTTGTTTTCCCCCTTTTTTTTTCACATTTGTGCTTCTACCCTTTGCTACCGATTCCGAAGGAGGGGTATGAAAGAAAACAAATAAGGCTCAAAGGGTTAACGAAGGATAAAGTGTTTAGATATCAGAATAAAATGCCTTCGTCATTCCAATCTTCAAAAATATGCCAAGCACAAGCAACACGATTAACACTCGCCATATCTTCTGATTGTGCCATATCGGCTCATTCACATTTGGTAATCTTTAACGCATTGTTGGGCAACACTCTGTTTTCTATTACCATGAACGACCCTCATGTTAACATGGCCAACCTTGCCTTTAATGATTCTCTTTTACTTGCCCCAGTTTCAAATGACTCGGGCTTCAGATAATCTCAAACCATTTTTATTTCCTTTAAATGTCCTGATCATCTTTCAATTGCTTCATGATTAACTTTTAAGATTAGGCCAAAATTATACGTGCATGCCATGTCACTAGAGTTGACAGAAAAAGAACTATAGAAAGGAAAAAGTAAAAGAAAATGACTAATCATAAAAGAAAATAGGATATTGTATTGGACGATGAAACAATTTGAACAACCAGATAAACAAAATAAATTAGGGTTACAACCCTTAGAACAAACCTAGACAACACTAACATGAGATATTACGACTAAACGAAACTGGGAAAAATTAAAAGATAGAAAGGTTTGATTTACAAGACAATATCTAGATTACAACCCTGAAATAATCTGGACAACAGAAATGACAACAAAATAAACGACCAAAACTCCACTCTGGTTGAAAAAGAATGGAGCGTCTTCCCAATTACCAAGCACCACATCTTAGCCGCCAACTTCTGCTGATTGGTTTTTCCTTGGAACATGGTCTCACTATCACGGATCAGGCTTCTTAAGTTTCCCTCCCTTGTGTACCAATTCGATCATGTGGGTCTCATGGTGAGCTGGCAACAGATTCTGATTAATGTTTGGTGCTTCTGGAACCTGAACCTCGATCCTATTTGTATCAATAAGCTCTTGCACGGCATTCTTCAACTTCCAAAATTTCTTAGTATCGTGTCTGGGAGCCCCCGAACAATATTCACAACTCACTGAAGGGTCAAGATTTCTAGGAAGGGGATTTGGCAATTTGGGCTCAATGGGATTCAACAGGCCTAACTATCGAAATTTGTGGAACAGAGTAGCATAGGATTCTCCCAGCGGAGTATATTTCTGTTTCCTCTCATTCTTGAAAGCTTGATTCCCACGAAACCCTGACCCTAGATGATTTCTATAGGCCCTCGGAGGTGGATAGGAATTTTGTGGAGCTGGGTACTTGAAAAGTGAAGTATATCTTTGTGAGTCTGGTAGAGAGACGTAATGGCCTGGAGAATTACAAGGATATCCGCGGGGTCGATATAGAGACTGCGGGTGTTTAGCAAAGGCGACCACTGGACTCTGACATTGGTGGGGCATTACAACATCTTTTCTTTTCATGGGAAGATCACCCCGGGCCACTTGTTCACTCCATCTGAGCCAGAACTTCCCAAAACCCTCTTTAGGTTTCTCTTCTATTTGAGATATGGAGGAGTGGGTCGGGATAATATCTGCATTATTCTGAAAGTGTCATATAAAATCCTGAGCCATGTCGTCCCATGCATGCCACTTACTGACACCTTGATGATCATACCATTCCAAGGCTACCCCAGTCAAGCTTTTACCGAAGTATGCCACTAGCAGATCGTCTTTCTCGCCAACATTCCTCATTTTCTCGTAGTACTCCCTCAGATGGACGACCAGATCTTCGCACTCCTTGAACTCTGGTACTTTAATCCTTGCGAGCAGGCGGACGTCAGGGAGTGTACCCAACCTCTCAGAACTTGGAGGAAGAGTGACGAAACTACTAGGGTGATCGGGAGATGCCAAAGTTCGGGTAAGGACATCATCGGGGAAACCAGGCGGTGGCGGTATGGGTGCCTTCCCAACCATCCATGCCCGATACATGTTTGCCACATGTTGCCTCAACATTTTCACGGCGGACGTCAGTGAGTGTACCCAACCACTCAGAACTTGGAGGAAGAGTGACGGAACTACTAGGGTGATCTGGAGACGCCAAAGTTCGGGTAAGGACATCATCGGGGAAACCAGGCGGTGGCGGTATGGGTGCCTTCCCAACCATCCATGCCCTATACATGTTTGCCACATGTTGCCTCAACATTTTCACTTCTTCTACCAACCTATTGTTCCGTTCAACCAACTGTTGTCGGGCATCGGTATCAGCCCACTTAGTTCTGAGGTTTTCTGCCATTATCCTTCGACTTTGTGTTGTAGGGAAGGGAACCACAACCAACCACCTCAACTTTCACTATAATTCAAAACAAAACATGTTAGAATGGACTCAGTCGGTCCTTATTATTAGCAACATTTTTTTTGTGGACTCAGTCAGTCCTTATTATTATCAAAACTTTTCACTTTTGTTTTTTCTTTTTCATTTTTTTTTGATTTTTTTCCATCATTTTTTCATTTTTAATTTTTTTTGTTGTGGTCGAATCTTGTGGAGATTGCCTACGTATCATGACCCCGCATGAATCAGACCGTGCGTAGTTCAGACAAATACGCGGTAAACAACAACAAAACACATTTTTTTTCATTTTTATAATAAAACAAACTTGATAACTCAGGTTTGAAAACTGACCATACTAAGAGACTTTGATGAAAGAACGACCTACAGACTTGAACATTAAACAACCCACATACTCTAATCAAAAGAAATACAAAAATAAAAAAGCAGACTAACAAATTCCTTCTATGTTTGCCAATTTCAACCAAATGGCTATTTCTGGAAACGTGGCTCCTTCTCAATTTCACATGAATTTTGATGTCTAGAAGGATTATTTTACAAACCTGTCTATTCTTTTACGAAAATAGCCTTTCGACAACTGAAAGATACTCTAAGGCTATCTCGGCAAGAACAGTTTAATACACTGCCGAAACTGGCTCGTTTTTTTTTTAAATTAAAACAAAAGACCTGGTTTTGCAAACACGACCTTTCAGCACCTCGGGGATGAAGATTTTAAGGCTGTGAGGGCTTAACTGGTGAAAAAACCTTAAAAATTGACCAAGGGTGGCTGTTTATGCAAAGTCAGCCTTCCGGCGTCCCTTTCGGGAACATTCGGCTATTTTTGATAAAACGGCATTACCCGACTTACTTAAGACTCTTTTTTCTTGTTTTTCAAAATAAAACCTGATATTGCAAACACGGCCTTTCAACGCCCCAGGGACGAAGATTTTAAGGCTGTGAGGGTCAAAAATCAAACTTGACCAAAAGTGGGCATTCATGCAAAGTCAGCCTTCCGGCGTTCCTTTCGAGAACATTCGGCTATATTTGACAAGAGCGGCATCACCCGACTTATTTATGACGAAAATTAAAATTTTGATATTTTTGGCTATTTTTGCAAAAGGGGTGGTTGGACCCGATGGGGGTTGCCTACGTATCTCACATCGGGTGAGAGTCAAACCAGCGTAGTTCTGCTAGAAAATAAATTAAAACAAGACTCTTTTTTTCTTTTTCTAAGTAAGACTCTTTTTTTTTTCAAAAATCAAAATTTCGGCAGAGTTTTGACACAACTTGGACATTGATTTTTTTTCTTCTAAAAATGAGTAATTATCTCTCCACACTGTTATTTTTTCTTTTTCACAATCTTTCAAAATTCCCGATTTCACAAGCCGGTCAGCATGCAAGTTTGAAGCAAATAAATGCGCAAAACAAACAAGATGCAGCACGATGGTCTTTTCATTTCAGGTTACCTGTCCTAGACGGACCCAACCCCTGTGTTGAGCCCCCTAAGTCAAATGCAATATGATGCAAATAAGCGTTCTTACTAGGGATCCGACATGAAGTCAAGTTATTCTAGGTTAAAAACCTGGGTATGTATTCTAGACAGTGTACCCGAGCGGATAACTCGAGTCGGGGAGGGGGCTACGTACCGGGAACCCGCGAGATCGTCTGGCTTTGTAACTTGTCCGAGACCTTTTCTTATTTCAAGATATGACACTAACAGAATAGGGAGTCTCAACCAGTGAGCACATCCCCGGAGGTAAGAAGAGAAGGGTTCGGCACAGTTTATATGTACAGTCAAATAATATCAAAGCGTTAATAAGCATCATTTTGCACATTAAACACATATCATATGAAAATATCAGATAATAAAGCCAAAATACAACAATTTCTCACAAGCTCGAATTTCTAACCCTGAACTAGTGGTTCTGGGTCATGTTCCCCAGCAGAGTCTCCAGAGCTGTCACACCTCCTTTTTCGCCTAACGCACCCCGCGAAGGGTGTAGTAAAGGGACTTTTTCCAATTAAAGGACAATCGAAACGGGATTCGTTTATTAAGAGATTCAGAGTCTCCACTTGGGAGATTTATGGTGTCCCAAGTCACCGGTTGAATCCTGAATCGAGGAAAGGTTTGACTCTATTTAACAATCCGCGAACCAGAAATTCGGATAAGGAATTCTGTTAACCCAGGAGAACGTGTTAGGCATTTCCGAGTTCCGTGGTTCTAGCACCGTCTCTCAACTGTCGATTTTGGCTTATTTATCTGATCTATAACATGCTTTAATTTATGTGCAAATTTTAACCTTTAACCGCTTTTAATATTAATATTATTATTTTTATCAAAGAATTACAACGTTGTGAAAACGTATCTCGAACCACGTCATATCAATGTACCCATGGTTATCGACACATTTAGACTCCGTTGAGATTTGGATTTGGGTAACATAAATGTGCACCCAAGTTTAAGAAAGTAAATTATTAAAGGCGCGCCTAAAGCGACTAGCGTATCATTATTTTGGGTAAGGCCGTGAAATTTTGCTAAACGGCCCATCCCGAAATCTAAGTAATTTTACAAACACATATAGAGGACCCCACAGCTTAAGTATTTTTGTTTGTCGAGGCTTGTCTCATTCATTATTTTAAAAGAATTTCAACGTCATGAAAATGCATCTTGAACCACGTCATAATCAATATACCCGTGATTATCGACACATTTCGACTTCGTTGAGATTTGGATTTTGGTCACATAAATGTGCACCCGAGTTTAAGAAGGTAAGGTTATTTAAAGTACGCGCCTAAAGAGACTAACGCGTTGTTATTTTTTGGGAAAAGGCCGTGAAATTCACTAAGCGGCTGATCCCGAAGTCTATACAATTATTATATCCATTTATTGAGGGCCCCGCAATTTGCGTTTTATTTGGCGAGGCTCGTCTCATTTATTTTAAAAGGAAGATCCTAAAGTGACTATATTTTTCTACTTTTCCGTCTCTACTAATAAAGAAAAGGTCCTAATTAATTACATGCTTATAAGTTGGGGCCTCTTATTAGTTATTAGATTAAGGCAAATGCAAACGGAAAATTGCATTCAAGCTCACATAAAGGGAGATTATTTCATGCCCTATTCTATAAGAGAATATTACTAAAGCTGAAATTATAAATAGCATACGAGATTGACAAAAATATTAAAACAAACTAGCCATTATCTAATTAATTTAAACTCACAGTATTAGATGAATTGAACCGTTGGAATTAACTATGTGTAATACAAAAGCCATTTTTTTTTGAAATTTTTTTTTTTTACAACTTGTTGAAAAATACATCAATGCTTACAAACTGACATCATGCTAACGTTCATCACTAACACTAGTTACTAACATTATTCAAATTGCTATTTGAAATGATGTTATTTACCCAAGTGACCTCGCAATTTCAGAACTAGACACATTAAACCAACATGTTGATTTTCATTTGAACTATTTAAACCTGTCAACTATTTGAAACTATTTTACGACTAGCTGGAAACACATTAACTACACTATATTTCATAAATAGTAATCACCCAACTAAGGTTAATTATAATGGATATTCACATGCTTGTAGAGATAGATTCATCAGTCCAATTTATACACTTATCATTCAGTTGCAAGTAAAAATTCTACTCAATATCCAGTTAAAGACGCGAAAGAATTCAAAAGGAAACTTTGACAGAATTTTATTTTATCTCCAATTTCAGGTTTACATCAGTACATGATTTCAGAGTGTGTACCTTTATTCTAACGATCCGACGTCGAACAATGCTGAACTTCCGATGAAATGCAGCTTCGTTCACAACACTATTTTGACGTTTAACTAACAGACACAGACTCGAACGGAACCTCGACGCACTGCCTCGACGTACGATTGAGCACGACCTCGGATGGCTGGTCTCGTTTTGGACTGGAGGGTGGTTATGGATTTCGTTTGGGTGAGTTGACAGAAGAAGACGAGGAGGAGCAGTGGCGTTGGGGCTGCTTGGTTCGTGGATGGTGACGACGAGCTGGAGGAGAACAACGACGTGG
>MU783785.1:34275-131191 GCA_026770625.1 Nicotiana glauca | reverse complement strand
TTGTGAGACACTTGGGCCATGTTAATTCAAATTAGAATAAGAGGCCCATCCGATTTTCTTACCATTTTTGTTCTTTTCTTCATTTTAATTCCTAATTAAAATCCTAAATTAAATTACAAGACCTAATTGAATTATCAAAAATAACTAATTAACTTCTACTAACAATTACCCCATTAATTAAATATCAATTAAAAATAAAATTACACAATTGGACATTAAATGCTAAAAAATGCAAAACTACATATTTTTTGTGATTTTTCATTTTGTAAAACAACTTAATTACTCCTAATTGTAGAATTAAATCCTAAATGCAAATGCAACATATTTTTGTATTTTAATTAATTTAACAAATAAACATGCACAGACAAATACAAATAATTATCCAAAAATGCCACGAAAAATCTCAAAATTTCACATAAAGGAAAATTATTTTTTTTTGAATTTTTTGGGAGTAGTTCTCGTATAGGGCAAAAATCACGTGCTTACACACACAAAAAATATGTTCAAGAAAGGGCATGAGTACATACAACGGTACTCCGTAAGTGCCAAGTCTAACCTCGGTCGAGTAGTGACGAGATCAGGTCAGTGCCCTGCTTGTGTAAATATAATAAAATAAGATAGAATAAAATATCATAGTAAAATTAGATACGGAAATCTAACAAAGATAGAATAAATGAAAGAAAATAGCTCATAACACAGTGATGACAACAGGGGATCTCCTGAGATACCGTCTCGTAGTCCCAAATGTAAATGTGCAGGGGGATCTCCCGGAATCCCGTTCCGTAGTTTTAAAGTAAATATGCAGAACAGAGGGATCTCCCAGAATACCGTTCCGTAGTCCCAAAGTAAATATGCAGCTCAACCAAAGTAAATATGCAGCTCAACCAAATAGGAACAATAGATACAGCAAGAGAACCTACAGTTTTAGACTAAGTGCAAGTCAAAGAAGGCAGAAAATTTCACTAAACATGTTACACAGAGTTTAAATAGACAGTTAAAATACGTAGGCATGTTCTTCTAGTCTAAACAGGATAGTTACATATGCTAGTGTAGTTCAAATAAGGAGAAACAAGTTATGAGTTAGTGAAAAACGGAGTTTTATAACAAATATCCTGTGTACATGTTGTTGATACCCAATTTTTTTCTATGTATTTTTTGTACCCAAAATACTTCCAAAATAGCATATATGTGTATATATAAGCACACCCAAGAGTTTTGGTATTTTTAATGGTTTTTAAACCAATTTATTGCCTATTTTTATACCATAAAATCCAATAATTATTCCCAAAAGTTATCATTTTGGTGAATAACTTATTTTATCCTCATATTTACACCAAAATACAATTAAGGTAATTTTTGCATATTTTTTACAAATTCATTTGGCATTTTAAAAGCTAAATTTCATATAATTGCAATTATAGCCTATCTTGTCATTTATAGCTATAAAATTAATCCCAGTATTTTTAAATTAATGTTTATATAATATTTATTTACCCAGTACTCTTAATTTACTTTTAAAATTGTATTACTATTTTATAAAAAATTAAAAGGGAAAATTGGCTATTTACGATTTAGCCTCAATTGCATTTTCAATTATAGCCAATTTTGCACACCAATTTAACCCCCATTCAGCCCCAAATTGAGCCCAAATTACCCCAGCCCAATTACCTAACTAACCTGACCCAGTACCTACTTACCCAATCCGCCCAGACCCCCATTCAATCTAGGCCGTTGATCTAAATGATCAATGACCACGTTTAATCCTTTCCTTTTTTAAATCACCAACTCCACCCTAACCCTAGCCATTTCTCACCAACCGCCGCCCTTGAATCCCTCTTCTCTCTTAACTCTCTCTGAAGCTCTCATGAACCCTAGCCGCCACCATCCAATCCCACCCTAATCTACTCCAAACCCTGCCTAATCCATGGCTTCCTATGGCCATTGGAGATGTGTAACGGCCTCCTATGGCTCCTGGGTGTTCGTTTCTGTGGTTTCATGGCCAGACCTCGAAGGAGTTGGTCTAGTCTTTGCCTGAATTCCGTTCATGGACTTTCTCCGGTCATCCCTGATTTTTCTCCGGCCAGCCGTGGCCGTTCGAGTTAGATCATTGACTCTCCTGGTTAGATCGTTAATTTTCAAAGCCTTTCTCAGTTTTCTGGGTTTTTCGAAACCCTAATCTTTAGGATTTTTGATTTTTTCTTTCAGATCTACTTTAAATCTGTATTTGCCATGAATGTTTTAAGTGTTTTCTCGAAAGTTCTTCAACTTTTCTTGCAAAACGACACTTCATTGGGGTTTTCCTTTAAGATTTTTCAAAAGATCTCTGATTTTAACATGTTTATGATTTAGCTATGATTTGCTCATGTCATTCTTCTATCTGTTTCAGCATGTTAAAAACCCTAGTTTTTTTTGGTCTCATTTGAGTCCTGAAACTGTTTGTTAGATGCATACTTGTCTGATTCAGTTCCTCGTTCTTGTTTGACTTATTTGTTTCACCGTCTTTTAAACTCGATTATTGTGGAAAACCCTAGGTCTTTTGGTCTAAGACTACTTGTTTGAAAGTATACTTGACTCGATTAAAGGTTCCTTGTCTCAGACTCTCTTTTCTTTATGTAACTCATCTGATTTTGAGTTTTACTATCTTTTAACTCGACCATTGCTGAAACCCTAATCTCTCATAAGGGTTTCCTCACTTGTTATTATGAGACCCTTACATGTTTTGACTCTCTTCTTCACTTTGACCATATGTGTAAGCCCTGATTATCTACTGAATCCTATGCTTATTTTTGCTACTATTGTATGTTGTTTATTTTGCCAATGTGCTTGGCCTCGCATGACTGATGTTTCTGTTCCCTCTATTTATATGCTGAAGTGCAGAATCATGTTTCTTCCTTGATTGATCTTGATTTTGTGACTGATTTCAAAATTTTTCTTACGAGCCATGATTTCACTCGATGTTTAAAATCAATTGATTCTTTTTCCTTTACTATTATATTTTACCTTGTTGGATCTTTCCCAAAATAAGCATATCGTTGTGCTTAGACTTGATTGTTTACTTCATGCTTTTACTACCCTTTTTTATGGCAATAATCAATATGTCCCCAAATTGATTTTTCTTTCCTTAATTAAACCTGTTGATACCCGTTAAATAGTGACTCCTTAATTAAAGGGGAGTCACTAGGCTAATTTATTCTAACTTGTGATTGTTTCCATATTTGTGTTAAAATTGTACTTATTACCTTACTCTCTACTCGTCTTCAAAACTATAAATACATCTACCTCTGCTCTATCAGAAACAGGATTCTCACGACACACACAATATAAATCACTACTTCTTTTACTCTTAGTTCTCTCAAAAAGCATTCGAGTTTTTCCTCTGAAATCAAAGTTAGATTTTTCTGGTTGTGTTGTGGCTGCAAGTGTTCTGCTTCTCTTTCTGTTTACTTTTGCAACTGGTATGTCTCTTCTAGTTTAAATCCCGCCTCTTTCTTATGTGTTTATACTTCAGGCTTTTTCTGTGTTTGTTTCTTACTGCTTTTCTGTAAGTTTGTTATCCTTACTCTTATATGAATCCCCTATCCCAAAACCCCTTTATCTGTTGAGTTATGGTTCAGAAAGCATGACAACACTTAACATTGTTGTTCATGTATATGGACTGGATTCTCTGAATCCTAAACTCTGTCAATTCCCATTCCCTTTCCCCCTATGTGCACTCTGAGCCCAAGACCTTGGTCTGCCAGTGTCCTGATCACTGTCCAGACCATAATCTTACCTTCAATAGGTCTGTGCTCTTATTTGTTTGGCTAAATAGGTTTGGTCAGGGGTGTGCCAACCTACTTTGTGGCTAGGAATGACCACCAACCTGTTATGGCATTCCCCAACCCCTTTTGCACTTACACTCATTCTTAGAACCTAAGTCCTGCCCCTCTCTTGTGAGCCTTGCCTTGGGACCCTGGAGCTCCCTCTAAACTTGGACACCTGGGAGCTAGCCCTTCCACACTGCACTGTACCTATTCTGTTTGGTTGGGTGTAAGCAATGCCTGGAATTCCTGAAATTCTTCGGAACTTTGAAACACCCTAGATAAAGAGAAGGCTTTGGAAATATGGATCCCGGAAGTGGTTCAATCTCATATTGTTAGACACCAAGTCTGAATTAGGCTGTTTGGATGTAGCTGTTAGTTTTCTGATGTATTTCTTTAATTATAGTTTGTATCTCACTGGTCTGTAATAATTTGTATAAACCCGGGGATTTAGTGAAAAAGGGAGGGGTTTACTTTTCTGCATCAAGGGGTAGAAGCCATGTCTATAGGATTTCTTTACTGTTAATATGTGCAAATTCACAAGTAGAGACCATGCCTATAGGATCTAACTTTCAGAATTCTGCAACTACGCATATAGACACCATGCCTATAGGAATTTGCTTCTTTTTTATAACATTAGGCCAACCATTAGGCTCAATAAGACCAGCATATAGATATCATCTTTATAAGACTGTTAACGTTTAAAAAAGGTTAAAATCAATAACTCGTAGAAATCATGCCTATAGGAACCTTTAAATCAGACTTGTCTCAATCGTCTAAACAACAGTAACGATTTCACTGGAGCAATCGACTAAAACAAATGGCTTTCTGTACTATAAAAACTTTCTTTGCATCCAGATCAGTGCATCTCTTTCCAAAAAACCCATCCCGCTTATGATAAATGTTCTCAAATCAGTGCATGTTTTCTGAGAACTTACTGCTTCTCTGATAATTTGATAAAACATTTTTCGAATCAGGTCACTTCTTTATACTTATAATCTTTGAATCAGTTTTTGCAATCCAATTCTTTCTTAAATAGTCTTCCCTCTTGAAACTCATTTTAAATCACTTTTTCTGTATTAAGTATGCAACTTATTCCCTGAAACTTATTTTCATCCTCCTACACCAGTCTATTTTTCAAAGGTCAGTAGTCATATTCAATACGCGTTAATTAAGTGGCTCAATCTCTGACAACTGCATTCGAGTACGCCTAATGCGGACTTCCTGTCTAAAGATAGGTGTTGAACCAGTCCTCTCACCATTCTAATCTAATTTAAGACCAAAACAGTATATGCAAGACATGCTAAACAATATGATTTATCTGATTTAAGGAGGTTTATTTGAGCCTTACTTGCTTGTCTGCTTTTTCCCTTTACTTGCATATGTGTTTTGAATGTCGCCTTAGTATTTTATCCTTTGAAACTCTCTAAAAGCCTCATACCTTTCTCCCCTTTAGGATTAGTAGTCCTAAATGCCTCCGGGACTGATAGGATCGGGGCGGGTACTAGCATGCAATAAGTAAACGAAACTATCCGTGTTCTAATACCTTAACGGGGTGGGAAGGGTAAAATATAGATATGATGACCGGTGCGCTAATATCACGTGCGACCCCTCTTGTGAGGAGTGTATGCCGGGTATTGCATTGATATGATCCATATTATGCATAAACCTAGGACCTTTTCTTCCATTTACTTGTCATTTTTAAGTTTCTTTTACAACTAACTTTTCTAAACTTCCACTTCTTTTGTTCTTTAAACTTTTAAACTTGTTTGCGACATTATGTGAAACCTTTATTTATTTCTTCACTTGATTTCTAAAGTCACAATTATAGTATGGCCGGGAACCACACTAGTGGATCTTGGGGGGTGCCTAACACCTTCCCCTCAAGATAATTTCTAACCCTTACCTAAACTCTGGTTCTTCTTCTCAAATCTCTTCTCAAAAGTGTCCTAATGCACTATAATCATTAGGTGGCGACTCTCCAAAATTCCAAAACCCAATTCTCGCAAGGGAATAGAGTTTTCCTCCCATAATGTCGTATACCCGATTTCGCTTTTTATAGGAAAAAGGGGGCGTCGACAGCATGGAGATTCTGCTAGGGATTTCTTTAGGCTTTTACCATTGCATACTACTTGTGACTTTATTATCTCTTTAATTTCCTATACTTACTGTCTTTATTTCCTCTACTATGGAACTGACTTGGCTCTTAATGTCTTTTCTTTCCTTTGACTGCTTTCTTTATTGCTTTATTTCAATACTGTTGCAATTACGAGCAATTATTGTAATCATTTATCTTATGAACATGGAAATACATGTCAATTTATTTCATTCTTGTAAACCGCATCTTCAACATCATATTCCACTCGTGCCCAAATAAATATTATAGCAACGCTTATAATGAGTGGTTGCGCTCTTACGATATTATCACCACCTAAATTTAGCAAAAGGCATATTTGCGGTAAAACCAGTCGATCAGCGGTGTAGTCGACAGTTCCGTGCCTTTCCCTATTGACTTGTCCGCTCAAGGGTACCAACCTAATACCTCAATAGAAACCTTACTGTGTTTGATCGTACATGCATCATGGTCAAACCTAGCCAAGTCAGTTATGTTGTCCGCATAATGACTCATTAAGATAGCCTAGTCCAAAGTCCACCGGGTTTCCCTGAAACCCAAACAGACACCTCCATGCATGTTCTGTGCATTTATTTGGAGAAAAAATGCCTGATATGCTAATTATTGATTTAAATAGTCGAGTCTGTTGGGGTAAGGGTATACCGCTTTGTTTTGCAGAAAATGAGGCACGAAGTCCCCAGATTCGGTATGGTAACCAACATCCACCCAAGGCTGCTAAACTGGTGGGAAGATCTTCATGCCAGTGATCGGACCCTTGTTCGCAAATACTTAGGGAATTTGCCTTCGCTTCTGGAAATCCAGCCTGACAACAAAATCATAGAGGCTGCAACTTTATTCTGGGATAGTGACAGATCTGTGTTTCGTTTCGGGGACCTTAAAATGACCCCTTTGCTCGAGGAAATAAGGGGTTTAGCTGGTATTCCTTGGGAGACTCCGGGTTTGCTTTTGCCAGAAAATCGCAAGGGTAGGGGATTTCTCAAAATGATAGGACTCAAGAAAAACCCGGACTTGACTTGTTTGAAGGACTCCTACATCCCATTCGACTACTTGTACGAGAGGTACGGCCATAGCAAGTCATACCGCACCTACCCCAATGAATTTGCTCTTACCTCTTTAGGGAATATCCATAGAAGGGTTTTCGTCTTCATGTTTTGTTTTCTGGGGATGATAATATTTCCTATGAAGAAGGCTAGGATCCACACCAGACTAGCAATGGTAACCAAGACCTTGATGGGAGGGATTGACGGACAATCTTTCAGCTTAGTGCCTATGATTATCGTTGAGATATATCGAGCCCTAGAAAAGTGTCAACAAGGGGCCAAAAATTTTGAAAGCTGCAACCTACTGCTCCAGCTTTGGCTCATGGAGCACCTTCAGAAGAGTGATTACCGGTAAGAAATCCTACGCAGAGACTGGGATGATCACATCGCCTTCCACCAGCCAAGGCGTATGAATTATATGCCTAACATATTCGCTCAGCCAGAGGACGCTGGAGGATGGGTAGAGTTATTTGAGAATCTGAAAGAAGACCAGGTACAGTGGATGGTCGAGTGGTTCCCTATAGAAGAATTTATTGTTCGATCCCGAGATGCACCATTTCTCATACTCATTGGTCTGAGAGGTACTTATCCCTATGTTCCCCTCCGGGCCATGAGGCAGGCTGGAAGAAAGTAAATCATACTAAGGGTCGACAAAATGAGTCACTTCAGGGCTGACTTCCAGGACGATGATAGCCCACACAAGTGCCAAGCTCAGCACATGTGGCATTGCAAGCTCATTTTGGGGAAAGAATCTATTGAGCTAGACAGGTATCACGCCGGTTATGTGCCGCACTATTCAGGTTGGTTGGAAGATAATCACAATGGTATGGGTCAGCCCGGGTTCATCCGAGGTCACAGGGTCATCGACGAGAAAGCTAAATCACGGGTTAAGTACAATCAATTGTGCAAGAGGATTCGAGAGTGTGATAGTGAGCATCGAGAAATACTAGAAGCCCATCAGAAGTTGATCGAGGAATGGAAGGATATGGCTGTCAGCGCCAACAAGCGACTAGGGTATTTGGAGCGGGTTCTAGTGGAGCTAGAAGGAAAGTTCATCAAGAGGATTGAAGAATGTCAAATGCTGAAGGGAATGCAGGCGGACATTCGGCCCGAGCTTATCTGCTGCTAGGACTGCGCGAGCTGGAGAAGCTGTTCGAGGGAGACAAAGATGCCGAATCTGGGGAAGGTCCTTCTGGGACCAAGTAGTCAGGAGTCTTTCATTTTTCTTTAATGATGTAATAAGGACAATGGCCATTAGTGACATTTTACTTTCTGTTATTTAGTGTCGTTTTGAATTCGTATTATTATCAATAAAATGATGTATTTAGCATTATAAGTTCTCCAAATTAATTTGTCTCTAGGCCTACCTCGGGCACAACGAGGCACCCAAATTAGGACACGATTTACATTCTTGCACAATGCGTTTAAATACTGCAACATTTTTCCTCATAATCTGCACTAACTTGTTACCTTTTTGTTTTTCTTTTATTATTCCCCTCCCGAAAGGTTAGTTCGTGTATTCTGGCACCATCATCATACAGTACGAGATCCAAGGGCCCTCCACCTCCTCCTCCTTCGAGTCCTATCCGGAATAAGAACAAAAGTAGAATGGAAGATTCAAGCACCAGAAAGGAAAGAAGTGAGATTCCTCAGGGTACCCATTACTAAGGAAACTGCTGCCCAACTTGAGCAGAAATTACTGAAGTTCCGAGAAGAATTGGATCAAGTTCGGATCTTGGCAAATTTATCATTCTCTCTCACCGCTCCTGATGTCAACTTTCTAAATGCCCAAAATCCCGCACCTCCACAGAACACCCCACAACCACAGATGCAACCCACTCATGCTCAACACTGCAACACATGCCACACTCCAAACAACACTCCACTACTCATTCCTGAACCACTGAACACCACAAACGACCACCTCCACAACACTCCCATCTACGTAGATACCGTACCCCACTACACTCAACCAATCTCACGTGCACCTGAGTCTGATGTCAAGGACTCTCTTATCCAAAACTTGGCAGCAGAACTCAAGAAGTGGACCAGCCGAGTCCAGGGCGTGGAAGGAAACAAAGGTATAGAGGGGCTGAATTATGAGGACCTCTGCATTCAGCCAGATGTTGAACTTCCAGAGGGGTACAAACCTCCCAAGTGTGAGCACATGATTTTTGCCCTAAGCAAATTGTTCCAAAAGTTTCAAACAAAAAAAATTCTTTATTATTTTACAATTTTTGTGAATTTTGTGGCTTTTTCTAAAAATTATTGCATTTTTATCTTTGCATTTCAATTCATATGAAAATACAAAAATACATTTGGCATTTGCATTTAGGATTTAACTTCATATTTTCAGGATTAATTGGGGATTAATTTGTTTTAGAACAAAAAATAAAGAAAATAACAAAAATAGTCTATTCTTGCATTTTTGATGGTTAATTGTCGAATTTTTCACAAAATGGATTTTTAAAATTTTAGGAATTAAGTAGTTTCATTTTTGAAATAAATTAGGTCTCTATTTTAAATGTTGCATTATTATAAAATCAAAAAAAATACAAATTCAAGATAAATTAAAAAATAAATAAAAGAAATACAAAAAGAGAAAAGAAAACAATTTAAAAAAATGTGTGTTCTCTATTAGAGACCCAATCTGGGCCATTTTTGCTCAACCCAGTACCCAGCCCACTTAAATGCCCCACGCCCAAGCCCAAATATTCCCTGCCCGGTCCAACCCCAGCCCTAGCCAAACGACACCGTTTCAAATAATGATCAAATGATCTTGGCCATCCATTCACCTCCATCCAACGGTCCCGGATTAATAAACAAATTAAATAAAACATTCCAAATATCCCTTAACCCTAAAATCATTTCATCTTCTTCATCATATACCCCTCCTCCTCTGCCGCCGACCTTGCCGGAGCCCTCACCGGCGGGAAACGTTACTTATGCCAAGTCTCACCAGATTAACACCACAAGACCCTCTCCCCTTCCTCTTCTCACCCCTGTACCCAGTTTCCTTCAAATCTTGCCCTATCTCCTCGAATATCACCATCTATTTTGCCGGAACCCTACCGCCGACGAACAATACTTACTCCAATAACCACCATATTCACACCATAGACTCACCACGAAGCCCTCTTTCCATCCCTACTACTGGTTTCCCTCGAATCTTGCCGGAGTTCGTCGAATCTCCGGTTGAAGTTTTTCGGCCATGATGTCGGTCACTCCTTTTGACCCCAAATTAAAACTTTGATACCTCTGCTTCTTCCTTTATCCTATCCCCATAGTATCTCCCTTCGAATCTGCCCGTAATTCCTCAAAAATTCTTTTTAAATATTTCTGGTCAAGAACCCAATTCAATTCTTGGGGATTCTTGACCGTAATATCCCTAATTATGTGTTTTATTTTGGAAAACACACCATTAGAGATGTTACGGATCAAGAATCCTGGAGGATTCAAACAACCATGGCTGACCGGAGCTTTCTTGCAACTGTAAGTTCTGCTTCTTATAAAATTCATAAAAAATCTTTTATAAACTTGTTTTAGGTAAATTTAGTTCATTTTATTTCTATTTCTTTATTTCTTTTTCATTTTTCTGAGTCTAGCTTGATTCACATTAGTAAATAATTCAAGTATTTCAATTAAGTTTTGCTGTTTGGTCTCGTATGAATTTCTGTTGATATTTTGTAATTTCTTAGGGTTTTTAAAATTCTTTCAGTGATTACTCAATTAGGATAATTGCATTTCTTAAGTTTTGGTTTTCTTCTATTTTTGCTGTTTGATTTGTTATTAATTGTTCATGTTATTCTAGTTAAAAACAGAAGGTGATTTGATTTTACTTAATTTTTGATTTCTGATATTAGTTAGGGTTATTCATTAGGGGTGTAAATTGGTTATAGCTATTAACAATAATTAGTCTATAATAATAAATATATAAAAAAACAAAGAATAAGAAAAGAATTAAGGGCAGTAATTCTAAGAGTAAAGTGGGGGCACTTTTGGAATATAAAAAAAATTGGCTAGTAGTAATTTCAGCTTCGTTTCAGGGGTAGTATGGGCAATGAAAAGGGTAGTTTAACTAAAAATAGTAAATTTCAGAATGAAGTGAGGCCAATATAGGAACTATAATAGGTTTAGAATCTTCTAGATTGGGCTCTAGTGTAGATTTTAGCTAAATAAGTGCACTTACTTGTGCAACAGGTTAGAAATAAAGGAGTAAAAATAGAAATAAAAAGGGGATTAAAGAGTAAAATAAAATCTGAAGCCATACCCTAGAATTGTCTATAAATAGGCATTCAGTTGCCTTGTTTTACAAGTTTAGGGAACCCACAGATTTTCCCTCCTCAATTTCCTCTTCAAAATTCAGATCAATTTTTCTGAAATTCATAGTAAAAACTCAACAAAAAAAAACAATATAAACTTCAGTGAAAATCTAGAAAAAACACCGTTCCATTGATTTTCTAATTAGGAGTAGCTCATTGCTATGTTTTCTATTGAGGTTTTGGCGATTCAAATCCTTTTGAAGTCATCTAGTTAATAGTTTGGATCAAAGTTACATTCCTGCTGGATTTTTAAAGTTACTTGAGTTGTTGATTGGATTTTCGAAGTAGTTTGCTGTTGCTGAATATCGTTACTGCTCTCACTGATTTATCCTTCTTCATTTCTGAAAATTCCAGGTACATAATCCTGAACTGGTTCAATGTAGCTTTATCCTGTTAAAAGATGGAATGAAATTGAGTTGCTTATGCTGTAGACCAGTTATTCTGAACAGTCTATTATGCTTCAGCTTTCCCTTGTTGTTTTAAATTGATTCATATTTATAATTGAGCCTAGATATTAGTATTATTGTTGAAGAAAAATCAGTATTGTAATTGTTCGAACTATAATTAGTTATGACTGTTTGTATAACTGAACTATATTTTCATCATTTCACTTTTAGCTTCTCGTTAATTCTTATAATAAACTCTGGATTAGGCTGTTAATTAGCATGATGTTAGATTGATCAGATGTATTATTAGTAATTCAGCTTGGTTTAGCTTATACGAATAGGATAATGTCGAATTTAGAATTTTAGCAAGTCTCCATGTGTATTCAAATGGATATTTGGACTGCTTTAAACTTGTTTCATTTGATTCCTTGTTTAAATACAGCTTTAATAGAGTAGAGTAGCCATTAGTATCAGTAACTCCTTTGGAACAACTAAGCATCCTCAGTTCATATAAGAGCGAAATAGCTGAGTTTTAATTGCCTTGATCAATATTTGTTCATTAGCGTGAATAAGGCAGAATTTAATTTTAATTTCAGTGAAATCTAGTAAGCTGAACTGGACATGCCATTTGGGGCCCTTTCTCATTAAATCAAGCCCATCTTAGGCGACCCAATGTCGAATGTAGGCTTTAAAGGCCTTAATGAGTGATATATGTTTGATCACATACTTCTCGCACTTTTGGGTCTGGGTAATGGTCTGAGGTTGGTCATTTTAATAATTGATTGAACACAAGTGTTCTCGTGGCTTGCTTTCAATATAATGATAAATTCACTAGGAATATGGAAACTAACTCATAAATATAAAATTGAGTCTTGAGTTAGGTAGCAGGTTCAAGCTAAAAGGTTTTACCCTTTTGTTTGAATTCGGACTTGAATTTGAGGCCCGAATTTATATTCGTGAGTTAAATTACTCTTAGAGACAAAACAAAAAATAGAGAATTTAGTTACTTTAGTTTGGCCTTTAATAATAAAATGAGACGAGCCTCGTCAAATCAAAGATACATAATTGCGGGGCCCTCATCAATTACTTTATTCAAAATTCTTAGTATTCGTGACGGGCTGTTTAGAAAATTTCACGACCTTCCCAAAAGATAACAACACGTTAGTCGCTTTAGGCGCACTTTAATTAATCTTACCTTCCTAATATGGGTGTGCATTTCATGCAACCCAAATCCAAATCCGAAAACGTTGAATAAGAATGTGTCGAGGATCCGGGTGCATTTCATGTGACGTGATCCGAAAACATGTTCTTAAACGACGTTCACTTTCTTAAATAAAACAATAACAGATAAAAGCGGTAAAATAATTCTAAAATTTCACAATATGACAGCATGTATTAAAATCAAATATTTTAGCCAAATATATAGCAGTTGAGCGACCGTGCTAGAACCACGGAACTTGGGAGTGCCTAACACCTTCTCCCGGGTTAACAGAATTCCTTACCCGGATTTCTGGTTCGCGACTGTTAAACAGAGTCAACCCTTTCCTCGATTCGGGATTCAAAACCGGTGACTTGGCGACTCTGAATCTTAAATAAAAATGAATCCCGTTTCGATTGTCGTTTAAGTGGAAAAACTCCCTTTTTATTATATCCCTTCCCCGGGGTGTAGTAAAGCTTTCGGAAAAAGGAGGTGTGACAGCTCTAGCGACTCTGCTAGGGAACAAACCCAGAACTACGGTTCAGGGTTTAAGAATTCGAGCTCGGAATAATTGTTGTATTTGTTTATATCTGATTTTCCTACATATTTGTGCTTAATGTGCTAAATGTTTACCGCTTTGATATTATCTGAACTGTATATAAACTATGTCGAAACCTTTCTCTTCTTACCTCCGGGGATGTGCTTACTGGTTGAGACTCACTATTCTGTTAGTGTCATACCTTGGAATAAGAAAGAGACCGGACAAGTTACTAAGCCGGACGATCCTGCGGGTCCCTGGTACATAGCACCCCCTCGACTCGAGTTGTCCGCTCGGGTACACAATCTAGAACACATACCCAGGATTTGAACCTAGAATAACTTGACTTCATGCCGGATCCCTAGTAGGAACGCTTATTTGCATCACGTGCATATGACTTAGGGGACTCAACACAGGGGTTGAGTCCGTCTAGGACAGGTAACCGGAAATAAAAAGACCACCATGATGCATTTTACGTGTTGCATTTATTTGTCTCGGACCCGCATGCTAACCGGTTTTTGAATATTGAAAATTTTGTGAAATTAAGAAAAAGAGAGAAATAGCAGTGTAAAGAATTAATTGTTTAGTTTTGGAAAAACCGATGCACAAATGCTGTCGAAACTCTGCCGAAATTTCAAAAAAAAACATAATAAAAATGGAGATGTTTTGTTTTTTAATAGTTTGTTTTACTAAAAGCAAAGGAAAAAATAAAAAAAATAAAGTCTTTATTTTAGTTTGAAAAAAATAGGTTGTTTTATTTTTTGTTGAAAATGAAAAAGAAAAAAAAGAGGCGTTATTTTGCTTTCAAAAATAGAAAAGGAAAATAGTTTGTCTTGCCATGAAAAATGAAAATGAAAAAAAAGAGTCTAGTTTTAAAGAAGTTCGTTAATTTTCCCGAACTACGCTGGTTTGATTCTCACTGGGTGTGAGATACGTAGGCAACCCTCATCGGGTCCAACCACCCCTTTTGCAAAAAATAGCCAAAAATAATGTCAAATTTAAATTTTGTTATAAATAAGTCAGATGATGTCATTCTTGTTTAAAATAAGCCGAATGTCCCTCAAAGGGACGCCGGAAGGCCTTTTTTGCAAGAATAGCCATCTTGAGTCAATTTAAAATGGTTTGCGGGCACAACCTTAAAATCTTCTTTTCGGAAGTGCTGAAAGGCCGTATCCGCAAAATCAAGTTTGGTCATCTAAATTTTTTTATAAAATAACCATTTTGTCAAATAAGCCATTATATGGCCAGTTTTGTTAAAATAGTCAGAAATGACATTAAAACTTTCTCAGTCTTGCGTTGGTCTGTGGCGATGCTGAGTAATGCCCCATGGGCCCCAGGATGAGAAATTTTGATGTATTTTTAATCATCGAGTGTGTAGCTTCTTAAACAAATTTTGCAAAAATAGCCACTTAGTCAAAATAAGCCATTACATGGCCAGTTGTTTTAAAAAAAATAGTCGTAGTTGACATTGAAACCTTCTCAGTCTTGCGGAGGCCTGTGGCGATGCCGAATGATGCCCCACGGGCCCCGGGATGTGAAGTTTTGACGTACTCTTGATTTAGTTTTAGTCATCGAGTTTGTAATAAACAAATTTTTGCAAAAATAGCCGCCTTGTAAAAATAAGCCATCACATGGCCAGTTGTTGTTAAGAATAGTCTCAGTTGACATTGAAACCTTCTCAGTCTTGTGGAAGCCTATCGCGATGCCGAGTGATGCCCCATGGGTCCCATGATTTGAAGCTTCGATGTACTCCTAGATTAGTCTAATAGTGGTGTAATCGCAATAATCATTAGTGAAATTTTGAAAATTCCCAAAAATGATCTCTTTAGTTTCCATTAATTTGCAAGAACTACGCTCGGTCTGATTCATGCGGGGTCATGATACGTAGGCAATCCACGTAGGATTCGACCATAACCATAACCAAAAGAAGAAAAAAAAAGAGGAAAAATCACAAAAAGGCAAAAAGAAAAGAAATAGTGGAAAAACGAAAAAAAAAGAAAAAAAAGGAAAGAAACATCAATAAGCTAAATACCCTAACGCTAACATGGTGGCTTTATTTTTTCATTCTAGAAAGGTGGTTGGTTTGTAGTTTTAAAGCGGCAACTCTTCTTTATAACACAAGGACAAAAGGCAATGGAAAATAATAATAGAATTGAGGTGGTTAGTACCGGTGCTCGACAGCAGGTGGATGAACGGGACAACGGGTTGAGTGAAGAGGTGTGGATGTTAAGACTACACATGGCAAACATGTATCAAGCTTGGATGTCTGGGAAGGCACCACCCGCCACCACTAATGTTTCCTGTCATATCCACTACCCCTAACAATGAATACGGGAAGAGCCCTCAGGATGAGCTTCATACCGGAAATGAAAAGGTTATAGGAAAAGTGGGGCGAGATGAAATAGCCATAAGCCGAAAGAACAATCCTTAAAAAACATGCAAAGAATGAGAGACCATGATAACATGGCTTGCAAAGAACTGTCTGCGTCCCTTGACATACGCTTTCCCGTAGGATTCAAAGTGCCAAATTTTAACTTGTACGATGGGTGTGGAGATCCGGTAGCCCGCTTAAGGGTCTATTGCAATGAAATGAAAAGTGTTAGGGATAATGATGATTTGTTAATGGCATACTTCAATAAGAGCTTGACTGGGGCAGCTTTAGAATGGCATAATCGTCATGATGTTGGAAAATGGCTTACATTGGGTGACATGGCTAAAGATTTTATGCGACATTTTTAGTACAAGAAAGACATTGCCCCAACTTTCTC
The DNA here is from genome assembly GCA_026770625.1 of Nicotiana glauca. Lineage (NCBI taxonomy): Eukaryota > Viridiplantae > Streptophyta > Magnoliopsida > Solanales > Solanaceae > Nicotiana > Nicotiana glauca. The sequence goes on along the minus strand of MU783785.1, from coordinate 115,005 downwards.
CTCCCTATCTCAAACGGAAAAGAAACCCAAGGAGAGCTTTAAGGATTTTTGGCTCAAGTGGAATGAGCAGGTTGCTCGGGATGGTACTGCCATTGACAGAAAAGGTGTCGATGAGCCCCATCCACAACAAGGTCCGGTAATTGTTCTTGCCAAACCTGTTCAACCTCAACACCAACCCCAAACCTATCCCCCGAACAACACCCGATCTTTTGTCCAACCATCAGGTCATAGCCTCCGTCGACGACAAGGTCCGGTGGTCGTTCTTGCTAAACTTTTTCAACCACAATAACGACCCCGTGAACGTATCCAAATTCCACATAAGCCTCTCCATCCACCAAATAGCATCCGACCATTTGTCCCACCACCAAGTCACTCCCTGAAGCCGGCACCGACAGCCCAAAAATTTCGTGTATCTTCACAGCACTTTCAAGCATACAACAATCCTAGAAAACTGAGGCACGGAGGGAAACAAAGGCAAAAAGATAGTTTCACGCCTATTGGTGAATCTTACACAAGCTTGTTTGAAAAGTTAAAACATCTTGGCATGCTTAAGCCGCTCCTTGGATATACTCTAAACCCAAATGCAAAAGGCTTTGATCCTACTGTTCGATGCATGTACCACTCTAATGTCCAGGGGCATAGCATTGAAGACTGTCGATCTCTAAAAAGGGAAATAGAAAGAATGATTCAAGAAGGGGTGATTGTGGTCAATGACAATGGCAAGGAGCATGCGATTTATCTCGGGAACTTGTTGATTAAAGTCAATAATGGTCTTGGCAATATTGATGTGAAACTCATTGGCTAAGATGCTGTGCGTGGTAATTGGAAAGACCCTCCATCTCTCGGTCACCCAGAGTGGAGTTTTTGGTGGTTATTTTGGTCTCATTTCTGATGGTCCGGGTTATTTCAGGGTTGTAATCTGGATATTGTCTTGGGAGTCAAACCCTTCTATCTTTCCACTTTGCTTTGTTTAGTAATAATAGCTTGTTTAGCGCCGTCTAGGTTTGTAATTCTAGTTTAGTCTGCTTGTTTTGTTGTTTCAACCATTTCACCATCAGTCTAATACAATTCTCTGTTTCCTGACATTTCCAGTCATTTCATTTCTAGTCATTTTATAATTCTTTTCACGCTGATTTTAGTGACATGACATGCACACATAATTCTCGTCCTGGTCTTAGAAAGGTCAGTTTAGCAATGAAACAATGTTGAAGATGTAAGGGCACTCGAAAGAAATAAGAACATATTGGAGTACTTTGAAGACTGAATCAAGTGAAACTGGAGGCAAATAGAATGTAAAGAAATACTGTGGAAATGCATCATGTCACGTCGGTTTGAAGCCAAAGGCAAGTTTTCCCCAAGTCTACAGGGACCGTCCGTGGTACCGAGATTGTTGTCCAAATGTGCTAGGTAATTGGCAAATATAGAAGGCACATATGTGAACCAATCAAAAGGTGTTATGTGTGTTTTCCTCATCTTGTTTAACTGTGTAGTTTGTACTTGGCATGTTTTGGAGATTGGAATGATGAAGACATTTTATTTTGCTATCCAAACACTTTATCCTTTGTTACCCCTTTGAGCCTCGGCTATTTTCTTGCATACCCCTCTTTTGGAATCAACAATAAAACTTGTAAGCCCGATCAGGGAAAGTAAGTGGAGAAATAAGAGAAAAATAGTGAAAAAGGAAAAGAAGAAAAAGAAAAAGAGAAAAGAAAAGAAAGAAAACAAAAGAAGAGAAAAGAAAAGAAAAGCAAAAAAAAAAGGGAAGAAAAGAAAAGAAGAGAAAAGAAAAAAAAGAGAAGGAAAAAAAAATGAAAAGAAAGGAAAAGAAAAGTGGAAGAAAGATCGCAACAATCAAAGTAGTCACCTGAACTACATTTGACTTGATCCCGAAAGGGTACGTAGGCAGCGTCACTGAGGTTCAGTCACAACAGAAGAAAAATCCAAGAATCCCTAAGAAGGAAACTGGGGCAGAAGTTGTGGTTGTTGTAAGAAATATGATTCTGAAAGTTGTAGTTTGAACCCACGTTGAATTATTTTGAGCCTTTATACCCTTCTTTCTAAATTCCATCTAAAAGCCTGCATTACGGTCCAAAGAAAGATCTTCCGATCAGTCTTCGAGAGATGCCAAGTCAAGTGAATAGAGTTGAATCATATCAGGGGCAACACTTATTAAGGAAATAAAGAATGAGAGAGTCTAGTTGATGATATCTTTCACGGATACCTCAAGGCAATGAAAGCTGAGAGAAATAAAAATGAGAGAGTCTTATTGGTGATAACCTTCGCGGGCACCATAAGGCGACAGTGAGTTGAGAGAAAAATCAAAATGAGAGAGGCTTTATGGTGAAAACCCTATGGGCATCACAAGTCAACTAAAGATTGGATCAGGATGGGCAATGGAAGTATTGAAGACCAGTTTCACGGCAAAAGGTGCAACAAGAGCTGAACATCAGATTTGCTATACAGAATAGGCTGCAGGTGCATGTCAAGGTCGCTAGAGTTGGTATCCACATCCGATGGGTCGCTACTCTGTAGGGTTCTTGTTAGGAATCGTCTCTTTCCATTTTCCTTCACTCTATTCTCCCCATCTTATTTTACTCCCTCTTCTTAAGTCTGTCTGGTCATAACAAGTGAGGAATGACTTCAAAATCTGCCACCAAGCTTCCAATTGCACAAAATGGGATCTGGCTCGCACATCAAATTGTCATAAGTCAGGAAATAACATCAAACATAACTGAGTTGGCAACAATTAACATGCCTTGGAAATCCTTGTGAAATACAAAGACTTGTTATACGTCAATTCATGAAGAGCGAGGGTGAACAGATCAAAAGAAATTTCCTGTGATAGGATTGACAAAGGGTGGTACACCAGTGACAATCAAGACATTCCAAGAAGAAATCGAAGTTATCATGACAAGTGAAGGAGCAACAGACCTCAAGGCCGGGGCCAGTGATTAGATCAAGAAAGAACAATATACACCTTGAGGGGGTGGCAATTGACATGCTTTGGAGATTAATTTGAAATACAAGGGTTTAGTACACATCAACTCATGAACAATGCAACAAAGATAGAGGGGGTGGTGAACGGATTAGAGATATTTTCTATGTCAAGGGTAATAAAGAAAGTGTTCAATCAATAAACAAACCAAGTCCTCGATTGGGAGTTAGTCATCATTGCAAAGAACAATGGACCCCAAGGTCAGAGCTAGTGGGATCAGTCAAGAAAGAGCAACATACACTTTGAGTGGGTGGAAATTGACGTGCTTTGAGATTCATGAAAAACAAGGGCTTGGGAAACGTCAGGTCGTGAGCGATGCAACAGATAAAGAGATGCGGGTTTGAACAGAGAAGGGATATTTCATGTGACAAGGACGGCGGGGAGAGTGGTTAGTCAGTAAATAGGCAAGATATTCAAGTAGAAATCAGTTATCATGGGAAGTGAAAAGAGCAATCGCCATCAAAGTTCAAGGCCACAAACCAACCACCACATTTTAAACTGACAAGATTTTCTTTGATTGAAACAGGGGCAGAAGTTTTGGAGAAATCCTCCGTAAGAAATGCAGGACCCAAACAGGTATGACTGGAAATTCTCAGGCCCCTCCTGGAAAATGGAACTTAGTTTAAATTTAGAAAACAATCATGAGAAATATAACTTGGTACAAAAAGGAATATAAATTCGTTCTAAAGTTTGCATGTTTAAGATAGGTTTCAATTAAGAGTTTTCAGGACCCTCATGGATAATGGAATGTAGTTTTAAGGTCAGTCTAAATAACAAGATATAGTAGAAGTCGTACCTTTAGTAGATATAACTTAGGTTAAGACTGTCTTTTAACTAAAGTTGTCAGGACCCTCCTGGATAATGGGGAGTAATTAAGACCTTTTGATAATAATGTAGTGAAAGTAATACCTTTAGAAGATATAACATAGGTTCGTAATTGTTAGGAGTTGTCAGGACCTCCCTGGATAACAGGACTTAGCTTTCAGATTCCTATAATAGTTGGTAAAATACTTCAGTGTCAAATAAATAGTTGGTAAAATAATTTTGTTTAACACTCACCCATGTACCCAGCCACCAAACTGGGGCATAAATTTTCGATTGTCTTGTATGTTTGTCGCAAGCAGGAGCCCACCTGAAGAACAAGGGAATACTTTCCAAATTCAGAAAGCAGGAGCCCACCTGGATAACAAGGAAATATTTTCCAAAGTTAGCAAGCAGGAGCCCACCTGAAGAACAAGGGAATATTTTTAAAATTCAGCAGTCAGGAGCCCACCTGGAGAACAAAGGAATACATTTCAAAGTTTCAGCAGTCAGGCACCCACTTGGAAAACAAGGGAAGTATAATACAAGCTTTATCTGTAAAGTTTCATATTTGGAAACACAACGCGCCCAGTTATCAAACTGGGGGCAGAAAATTTTCTTTGTCTTGTATGTATGTTGCAAGCAGGAACCCACCTGAAGAATAAGGGAATATCTTTCAAATTCAACAAGCAGGCGCCCACATGAAGAACAAGAAAATCCATTTCAAGTTTCAGCAAGCAGGCACCCACCTGGAAAACAAAGGAAGTACAATCCAAATTCTAGCCTTTAATTTTAATATCTGATAACATGATGTGCCCAGTTACCATACTGGGGCAGAAAATTTTTTGTGTTTGTCTGTTTTGTCGCAATCAGGAGCCCACCTGAAGAATAAGGAAATATTTTTTAAAGTCGGCAAGTAGGAGCCCACCCGAAGAACAAGCGAATCCATTTCAAGTTTCAGCAAGAAGGCACCAACCTAGAAAACAAGTGAAGTACAATCCAAGTTCTAGCCTTTAATTTTAATATCTGATAAGACGATGTTCTCAGTCACCATACTGGGGCAGAAAATTTTCTTTGTTTGTCTGTTTTGTCGCAATCAGGAGCCCACCTANAATTATAGCAATCAAGCAACATCAGGAGGAATGGCAAAATATCGCCAAGGCAACAACAAGAATTCCATTGGAAGAATACAAGATACAAGTTCAAGGCAACATAAGAGCAAGTTTGAAGGCATAGATAGGATTTTTTGTAACTCATAGATCATAGCTTAGGCTAGCTTCTTTTTATCTTGACACGGTGTAATAAGGGGGTCAGCGAGCAGTAACAGCACCAACAGCAGTGAAATCACAGCTCCTAGTAGTCCCAGCTACCAGACATTCCTGAACTACACTGACCTGATTCCCGTTTATCCCGGGATATGTACGCAGCCTCTGAAGCAGGGTGCGGTCAATTCTTTCAAAGATGCTTCATACGGAATATGCAAACGGGCAAAGATCCCTCATTTTCGCTCACTTATCTTTGCACGTAAACTCTTCGTGTTTCCGGGCAAAGAGGGACAGCTATGAGCACGTGATTTTTGCCCTAAGAAAATTGTTCCAAAAGTTTCAAACAAAACAATTTCTTTATTATTTTACAATTTTTGTGAATTTTGTGGCTTTTTCTAATAATTGTTGCATTTTTATCTTTGCATTTCAATTCATATGAAAATACAAAAATACATTTGGCATTTGCATTTAGGATTTAACTTCATATTTTTAGGATTAATTAGGAATTAATTTATTTTAGAACAAAAAATAAAAAAAATAACAAAAATAGTCTATTCTTGCATTTTTGACGGTTAATTTTCGAATTTGTCACAAAATGAATTTTTAAAATTTTAGGAATTAATTAGTTTCATTTTTGAAATAAATTAGGTCTCTATTTTAAATGTTGCATTATTATAAAATTAAAAAAAATACAAATACAAGATAAATTGAAAAATAAATAAAAGAAATACAAAAAGAGAAAAGAAAACAATTTAAAAAAATGTGTGTTCTCTATTAGAGACCCAATCTGGGCCATTTTTGTTCAACCCAGTACCCAGCCCACTTAAATGCCCCACGCCCAAGCCCAAATATTCCCTGCCCGGTCCAACCCCATCCCTAGCCAAATGACACCGTGTCAAATAATGATCAAATGATCTTGGCCATCCATTCACCTCCATCCAACGGTCTCAGAATTAATACACAAATTAAATAAAATATTCCAAATTTCCCTTAACCCTAAAATCATTTCATCTTCTTCATCATATACCCCTCATCCTCTGCCACCGACCTTCCCGGAGCCCTCACCGGCGGGAAACGTTACTTATGCCAAACCTCACCAGATTAACACCACAAGACCCTCTCCCCTTCCTCTTCTCACCCTTGTACCCAGTTTCCTTCAAATCTTACCCTATCTCCTCGAACCGGAACCCTACCGCCGGCGAACAATACTTACTCCAATAACCACCAGATTCACACCATAGACTTACCACGAAGCCCTCTTTCCATCCCTACTACTGGTTTCCCTCGAATCTTGCCGCAGTTCGTCGAATCTCCGGTTGAAGTTTTCCGCCCATGACACTGGTCACTCCTTTTGACACCAATTTAAAACTTTGATACCTTCGCTTCTTCCTTTATCCAATCCCCATAGTATCTCCCTTCGAATCTGCCCGTAATTCCTCAAAAATTCTTTTTAAATATTTTTGGTCAAGAACCCAATTCAATTCTTGGGGTTTCTTGACCGTAATATCCCTAATTATATATTTTCTTTTGGAAAACACACCATTAGGGATGTTACAGATCAAGAATCCTGGAGGATTCAAACAACCATGGCTGGCCGGAGCTTTCTTGCAACTGTAAGTTCTGCTTCTTATAAAATTCATAAAAAATCTTTTATAAACTTGTTTTAGGTAAATTTAGTTCATTTTATCTCTATTTCTTTATTTATTTTCCCTTTTTCTGATTCTAGCTTGATTCACATTAGTAAATAATTCAAGTATTTCAATTAAGTTTTGCTGTTTGGTCTCGTATGAATTTCTGTTGATATTTTGTAATTTATTAGGGTTTTTAAAATTCGTTCAATGATTACTCAATTAGGATAATTTCATTGCTTAAGTTTTGGTTTTCTTATGTTTTTGCTGTTTGATTTGTTACTAATTGTTCATGTTATTCTTGTTAAAAACAGAAGGTGATTTGATTTTACTTAATTTCTGATTTCTGATATTAGTTAGGGTTATTCATTAGGGGTGTAAATTGCTTATAGCTGTTAACAATAATTAGTCTATAATAATAAATAAATTAAAAAAAAAAACAAAGAAGAAGAAAAGAATTAAGGGCAGGAATTCTAAGAGTAAAGTGGGGGCACTTTTGGAATATCAAAATAGGCTAGTAGTAATTTCAGCTTTGTTTCAGGGGTAGTATGGGCAATGAAAAGGGTAGTTTAACTAAAAATAGTAAATTTCAGAATGAAGTGAGGGCAGTATAGGAATAATAATAGGTTTAGAATCTTCTAGATTGGGCTCTAGTGTAGATTTTAGCTAAATAAGTGCACTTACTTGTGCAACAGATTAGAAATAAAGGGGTAAAAATAGAAATAAAAAGGGGATTAAAGAGTAAAATAAAATCTAAAGTCATACCCTAGAATTGTCTATAAATAGGCATTCATTTGGCTTGTTTTACAAGTTTAGGGAACCCACAGATTTTCCCTCCTCAATTTCCTCTTCAAAATTCAGATCAATTTTTCTGAAATTCATAGTAAAAACTCAACAAAAAAAAAACAATATAAACTTCAGTGAAAATCCAGAAAAAACACTGTTCCATTGATTTTCAAATTAGGAGTAGCTCATTGTTGTGCTTTCTATTGAGGTTTAGTGATTCAAATCCTTTTGAAGTCATGTAGTTGATAGTTTGGATCAAAGTTGCATTCCTGCTGGATTTTAAAAGTTACTTGAGCTGTTGATTGGATTTTCGAAGTAGTTTGCTGTTGCTGAATATCGTTACTGATCTCACTGATTTATCCTTCTTCATTTCTGAAAATTACAGGTACATAATCCTGAACTGGTTCAATGTAGCTTTATCCTGTTAAAAGATGGAATGAAATTGAGCTGCTTATGTTGTAGACCAGTTATTCTAAACAGTCTATTATGCTTCAGCTTTCCTCTGTTGTTTTAAGTTGATTCATATTTATAATTGAGCCTAGATATTAGTATTATTGTTGAAGAAAAATCAGTGTTGTAATTGTTCGAACTATAATTAGTTAGGACTGTTTGTATAACTGAACTATATTTTCATCATATCACTTTTAGCTTCTCGTTAATTCTTGTAATAAACTCTGGATTAGGCTGTTAATTAGCATGATGTTAGATTCATCAGATGTATTATTAGTAATTCAGCTTGGTTTAGCTTATACGAATAGGATAATGTCGAATTTAGAATTTTAGCAAGTCTCCTTGTGTATTCAAATGGATATTTGGACTGCTTTAAACTTGTTTCATTTGATTCCTTGTTTAAATACATCTTTAATAGAGTAGAGTAGCCATTAGTATCAGTAACTCCTTTGGAACAACTAAGCATCCTCAGTTCATATAAGAGCGAAATAGATGAGTTTTAATTGCCTTGATCAATATTTGTTAATTAGCGTGAATAGGCCAGAATTTAATTTTAATTTCAGTGAAATCTAGTAAGCTGAACTGGACATGCCATTTGGGGCCCTTTCTCATTAAATCAAGCCCATCTTAGGCGGCCCAATGTCGAATGTAGGCTTTAAAGGCCTTAATGAGTGATATATGTTTGATCACATACTTCTCGCATTTCTGGACTTGGGCAATGGTCTGAGGTTGGTAATTTTAATAATTGATTGAACACAAGTGTTCTCAATGCTTGCTTTCAATATAATGATAAATTCACTAGGAATATGGAAATTAACTCATAAATTTAAAATTGGGTCTTGAGTTAGGTAGCGGGTTCAAGCTAAAAGGTTTTACCCTTTTGTTTGAATTCGGACTTGAATTTGAGGCCCGAATTTATATTCGTGAGTTAATTGACTCTTAGAGACAAAACAAAAAATAGAGAATTTAGTTACTTTAGTTTGGGCTTTAATAATAAAATGAGACGAGCCTCGTCAAATAAAAAATACATAATTGCGGAGCCCTCATCAATTACTTAATTCAAAATTCTTAGTATTCGGGACGGGCTGTTTAGCAAATTTCACGGCCTTCCCAAAAGATAACAACACGTTAGTTGCTTTAGGCGCGCTTTAATTAATCTTACCTTCCTAATACGGGTGTGCATTTCATGCAACCCAAATCCAAATCTGAAAACGTTGAATAAGAATGTGTCGAGGATCCGGGTGCATTTTATGTGACGTGATCCGAAAATATGTTCTTAAACGACGTTCACTTTCTTAAATAAAATAATAACAGATAAAAGCGGTAAAATAATTCTAAAATTGCATAATAGGACATCATGTATTAAAATCAAATATTTTTGCCAAATATAGCAGTTGAGCGACCGTGATAGAACCACGGAACTCGGGAGTGACTAACACCTTCTCCCGGGTTAACAGAATTCCTTACCCGGATTTCTGGTTCGTGACTATTAAACAGAGTCAACCCTTTCCTCGATTCGGGATTCAAAACCGGTGACTTGGGACACCATAAATCTCCCAAGTGGCGACTCTGAATCTTAAATAAAAACGAATCCCATTTCGATTGTCCTTTAAGTGGAAAAACTCCCTTTTTATTATATCCCTTCCCCGGGGTGTAGTAAAGCTTTCGGAAAAGGAGGTGTGACACCAAGTTCGAAATGTTCGATGGCACGGGGGATCCCAGAGTCCATTTGAGAACATATTGTGATAAGCTGGTCGGAGTCGGAAGGGATGAGAAAATCCATATGAAACTCTTGATGAGAAGTCTGAAGGGGGATGCTTTATCCTGGGTAGGTATGGCATCAAATTTCATGGATAGGTTTCGATTCAATACAGAGAATGCACTGGATGTATTCTACATCCAGAATTTGAAGAAGAAGCCTACTGAGACATTCCGCGAGTATGCTACTCGTTGGAGATCAGAGGCTGCTAAGGTCAGGCCAGCCTTATAAGAGGAACAGATGAACAGATTCTTCATCCGGGCTCAGGATCCACAATATTATGAGAGGTTGATGTTGATCGACGGTCAGAAATTCTCCGATATCATCAAGCTGGGAGAAAGAATTGAGGAAGACATTAAGAATGGTATGGTTACTAATCTTGAAGCATTGCAGGCCACCAACAAAGCCTTACAGCCTGCTGGCACGTCAAAGAAGAAGGATGTGAATTCCGTAATGGCTGCGCAAAGGACCAAATCCCCAATGAAATATCAAACATACCCCTTACCTCCACTTACATATCAGCCTTCCCTGAATTACCAATCACCCTCAGCCACATACCAAATTCCACCGCCTACTTACCAGTCATCTCCACCTCCCACATATCAACCCACTTCGCCCAGATACTCTCAACCCGTACCTGCCTACCAAGCCTATAATGCCCAACCTTCTCACTACCAATCACCGCCCTAGACCTAGACCAAACTTCGACCGCAAACCTCCCAGACAATATATAGCCATCGCCGAACCAATTGATCAGTTGTACGAAAGACTCAAAGCAGCCGATTACGTTACTCCTATCCCAGCCATAACTCCAGAAAATCCCTCCCAATGGATCAATTCGAACAAAACCTGCGCATACCATTCCGGAATGAAAGGCCATACCATCGATGAGTGTCGCTCGTTGAAAGACAAGATTCAGACCTTGATTGATAATAAGGTCATCATAGCAAAGGAGCCCGCTACCAATGTCCGCAACAACCCCCTGCCTGACCACAAGGGTGGATGCATTCACATGATCGAGATCGAGGATGATTGGGACCCCAAAGGGTCGAATGGATTGATAGCCGAAGGGGATGAACCAAAGAAGCCAATAGTCACACTCAACCCGATTGTTGTTCAGATCCAGGCCACTGAAGGTGATGAGGTGAACATGTCTATACCGCTCGAGTTTGAAGTGCCCCCTTCAAAGGCGCCAGGACCAATTGAGTTGAGTTTGGAATTCCAAAGGTACCTGCACCGTTCGAAGTTGTTGTGTTACCTCCAAGGGTTCCTATTCTGGTTACAATGACAGATGTTACTCCGTTCAACTCAAATGCCATACCATGGGATTACACAGCTAAAGCTAGGAGAAAAGGAAAAACCATAACCGGAGTAGCAATTGTTGCACAGGGTATGACCAGAACAGGCAGATTATACACTCCAGAACACTTAGCTGAGTCCAATAAGCAAGCCTCTGTACGGCCTATTGAAACTGGGCCTGATGATCTTTGGAGGAAAATACAAGCTAAAGAATATTCGGTCGTTGAGCAATTGAACAAAACACCAGCGCAGATCTCCATCCTGGTTCTTCTGCAAAGTTCCGACGCACACAAAAATGCTTTGATGAAAATATTGAGCGAAGCTTATGTTCCCAGCAACATAACTGGAGGCGAGATGGAAAATATGGTAGGACATGTGTTGGAGACTCATAAGATTACTTTCCACGAGGATGAACTGCCACCAGAAGGACTAAGTCATAACAAGGCGTTGCACATCACCGTGCAATGCGAAGATTACTTCATCACTAGAATTTTTGTTGATGGAGGATCCAGCCTCAACATCTATCCACTGATAACTCTCAGAACGTTGGGGAAAGGCTTGCACAAGATCAAATACTGAGCTATCAATGTTAAAGCCTTCGATGGGTCTAAAAGGTCTACTATTGGAGAAATCAGCCTATGTCTGCAAATGGGACCAACCTGGTTCGATGTTGACTTTCAAGTGATAGATGTCCCAGCATCCTACAACTTGTTGTTGGGAAGACCCTGGATCTATGCCGATGGAGTTGTAGCATCAACCTTGCATCAGGCAGTAAAGTTCAAATGGAATCACCAAGAGGTGATCATCCATGGCGATGGTAGCAACCCCATATATAGTTGCCAGACCATCCCAATGATTGGAGGCAGAATAAGAATAGGCGGAGAGACATACCACCACATCGAAAGGGTCAATGCTGTAGACAGAGATAAATGGGGGGATAACAAGATCGAGAGTATTTTGAACTAGTGTGAGTATGAGCCCGGAAAGAGACCCGGCAGGAACCTCCAGGGTATCACCAAACCCATCAAGCTGAAGAAACATGGTACTACTTTTGGCCTGGGGTATGAGTATACATGGAAAGAGTTCGATGACTAGTAGCCACCATGGCACGACCCCTACTATCCACTAGACCGCCCGATACCTTATCTGGAGCAGACCTTCCAACCGGTCGACATTATATATGGATCAGAAGAAGATGAGGCATTAGCAGCGATGAAGAACCTGTTTCTAGAAGATGACATGGATTGTTGTGTTGTCTTTGAGGAGGAAGGGGAGAAACGCCCTTCCATACAAGTTGTGAACCGAGGAGAATGCCTCAGTAATTGGTCGATCAGAACCACCAAGGCCCGAAAAGCTTCGGGATATCAAGTCTAAACAAAGCACCATCCATCGCATTTTTACTTTTTACTAGTTGATTTTTCTTTCCGCACTGTCTTTACTTTTGAAAAGAGCTCCTATGTCCCTAACAATTATGAATTTAATCAAAGCATTTTCAGTTTATGATATATCTCGCTCTTATTATTTTCCTCTATCATTTACTTTATTTACACAGCATTACTATTACCTATCTTGATGATGAACCAACTACTGTGATTTCCAACGAGACAACGCAACAAATAGATATAGCTTCAGAAGAGGATGATATACCAGAAGAGGTTGTCAGAGAGGTCGAGAATTTTGAGAATAGGCCTAAGTCTAACCTGGATGAGACTGAGGTCGTTAATTTAGGAGATACAGAGAATGCCAAGAAAACATGTATCAGTGTGCACTTGTCGCCATCAGAAAAAGGAGACATACATAGAGTTATTAAAACAATATGAGAACATCTTTGCCTGGTGGTATGATGATATGACTGGTCTCAGTACATCCATCACAACTCACAAGTTACCAACAGATCCAACATGTCCACCGGTAAAATAGAAGCTCAGAAAGTTTAAACCAGACATGAGTTTGAAAATCAAAGAAGAGGTTAACAAGAAAGTCGAAGTTAGAGTTCTCAGGGTAGTAGAGTATCTGACATGGTTAGCCAACATCGTGCCAGTGCCAAAGAAATATGAGAAGGTTAGAGTATGTTTCAACTACCGGGATCTCAACCGGGCCAGTCCCAAAGATGACTTCCCCTTACCAAAAATACACATTTTGATTGACAACTGCGCCAAGCATGAGCTGCAGTCATTTGTCGATTTTTTTGCTGGATACCATCAGATATGGATGGATGAAGAAGATGCATAGAAAACGACATTTATCACATCGTGGGGGATGTATTATTATAGGATGATGCCGTTTGGTTTGAAAAATGCTGGTACCACCTATATGAGAGCCATAACTACCATCTTTCATGACATGAAAAAGAAATCGAGGTGTATGTGGACGACATCATCATCAAATCCAAGAAAGCCATAGATCACATGGAAGACTTGAGGAAATTTTTCAACAGATTGAGAAGATACAACCTGAAATTGAATCCCGCCAAGTGTGCATTCGTGATTCCTGCTGGAAAATTACTGGGTTTCATCATGAGTCATCGAGGAATAGAATTGGATCCGTCAAAGGTCAAGGCCATTCAAGAGTTGTCACCGCTGAAGAACAAGAAGGACATGATGAGTTTTCTGGGGAGACTCAACCATATCAGCCAGTTCATTGCTCAATCCACTGTCATTTTTGAACCTATCTTCAAGATGTTGAAGAAAGACGCTGCCACTAAATGGACTGACGATTGTCAGAAAGCTTTTGATAGAATTAAGGAGTACTTGTCAACGCCGCTGGTCTTGGTTCCGCCTGAACCAGAAAGACCTCTATTGCGTTACCTTGCAGTATTGGATGAAGCATTCGGTTATGTTTTTGGACAACATGATGAAACGGGGAGAAAGGAGCAAGCCATTTACTACCTCGGCAAGAAGTTTACCCCGTACGAGGCCCGATATTCTCTATTGGAGCACACCTATTGTGCTCTGACATGGGTGGCTCAAAAATTGAGGCATTATTTTTGTGCTTACACTACTTATCTAATTATATCCAGAATGGACCCGCTAAAGTATATCTTCCAGAAGCCCATGCCTACTGGCAAGCTCACCAAGTGGCAAATCGTGCTAAGTGAATTCGACATTGTCTACATAACTTAGAAGGCAGTCAAAGGACAATCTTTGGCAAATCACCTCACCGAGAATCCCGTGGGTAGAGAATACGAGCCTCTAAAAACGTATTTTCCTGATGAAGAGGTATCTTTCATAGGAGAAGACATTGCAGAATCCTATGATTGTTGGAGGATGTTTTTCGAAGGAGCCGCAAATTTCAAAGGAGTTGGCATAGGAGCGGTCCTAATGTCAGAAACCGGCCAACATTACCCGGTATCTGCCAAGCTCATATTCCCGTGCGCCAACAACATGGCCGAATATGAAGCTTGTATCTTGGGACTCAAACTTGCCATTGATTTGAACATTCAGGAGTTACTAGTGATCGGAGATTCGGATCTACTGATACATCAGGTCTGAGAAGAATGGGAAACCAAGAATGCTAAGATACTCCCTTATCTGCATCACATGCAGGAGCTGAGGAAGAGATTCACAAAGATAGAATTTCAGCATGTCCCCAGAGTGCAGAATGAGTTCGCTGACGCATTAGCTACTTTATCATCCATGATCCAGCATCCAGATACAAATTTCATTGACCCCATCCAAGTAAAGATTTATGATCAGCCAGCTTATTGTGCTCACTTTGAGGAAGAAGCAGATGGGAAACTGTGGTTCCATGACATCAAAGAATACTTGACGACAGGGGAATATCCAGAACTTGCCAACGCTACTCAGAAGCGCACACTTCGTAAGTTATCCAACAACTTCTTTCATGGTGGAGGAATCATGTATAGGAGGACTCCCAATTTGGGTTTACTAAGGTGTGTCGAAGCAAAAGAAGCATCCACGCTATTGGATGAAGTGCATGCAGGGACCTGCGGGCCGCACATGAATGGTTTTGTCTTAGCAAAGAAGATACTCCGAGCAAGGTATTTTTGGATGACTATGGAAATGGACTGCATCCAGTATCTCCAAAAGTGCCATCACTTCCAAATACATGCAGACATGATAAAAGTACCTCCAAATGAGCTCACTACAACAAGCTCGCCATGGCCGTTCACCACTTGGGGAATGGATGTTATTGGACATATTGAGCCTACTGCATTAAACGAGCACAGTTTTATTCTAGTGGAAATTGACTATTTCACCAAATGGGTCGAAGTAGCATCATATAAAATAGTAACCAAGAAAGTTGTGGCAGATTTCGTCCGCGACCGTATTATTTGTCGGTTCGGAATTCTGGAATTAATCATTACGGATAATGGTTCCAATCTCAACAGTGACTTGATGAAAGCAATGTGTGAAGCATTCAAGATTAAACACAAGAATTCTACAGCCTACAGACCTCAAATAAATGGAGTTGTAGAAGCGGCCAACCAGAATATCAAGAAGATACTAAGGAAAATGATAGAAAAGCACAAGCAATGGCATGAGAAATTATCATTCGCCTTATTGGGATACCGTACCACAGTCCGCATATCAACCGGGGCTACTCCTTAAATGCTGGTTTACGGTACAGAGGCGGTCATTCCCGCCGAAGTAGAAATTCCTTCCTTGAGAATCATACAAGAAACAGAGTTGGATGACACAGAATGGATAAAGAGTCGCTACGAGCAGTTAGCCCTTATAGATGGGAAGGGGATGAATGCGTTTTGCCATAGTCAGTTATATCAGAACATGGGATATCGTACCACAGTCCGCACATCAACCGGGGCTACTCCTTACATGCTGGTTTACGGTACAGAGGCGGTCATTCCTGTCGAAGTAGAAATTCCTTCCTTGAGAATCATAAAAGAAACAGAGTTGGACGATGCAGAATGGATAAAGAGTCACTACGAGCAGTTAGCCCTTATAGATAGGAAGGGGATGAATGCGGTTTGCCATAGTCAATTATATCATAACAGAATGTCCAGAGCTTTCAACAAAAGAGTCAAGCCGAGGAAGTTTACACAAGGGTAGCTGGTGTTGAAGAAAATATTCGCACATCAAGACGAAGCCAAGGGGAAATTCTCTCCCAATTGGCAAGGTCCGTACATGGTTCACCAGGTTCTAACCGGAGGAGCCCTTATTCTTGCAGAGATGAACAGAGAATTCTGGCCAAAGCCAATCAATTCAGATGCAGTAAAACGATACTATGTGTAATCATTTGTGATTCCTTCATGATGTAATTTGAACTGCGCCTGACCTAATTCCAATTTAAGAGGGGATATGTAGGAAGCCCTATAAGTTCGGTCACAATTTAATAAAAATTCTATTTCCCTCTGCTATTGGAACTGGGGCAGAATTTTGAGGAGGACCCTCAAAATTCCGAAGTCGGTTTTCAGCCTTTTCATCGCCAGAAGTGCCAACCCAGTAAACTGGGGCAGAATTTTGAGGGGGACCCTCAAAATTTCGAAGATGATTTTTCAGTCGTTCAGCGCAGCCATCAGAAGTGTCATCCCAGTAAACTGGGGCAGAATTTTAAAGAGGACCCTCAAAATTTCGGAGCAAGAAAGGTTGCAATGTCTTGGACCACGTCGCAGTCATTGGTTCACTCAAAGAAAATTATTTTCAATTACATACTTATGTTATATTTAATAAATCATGCATAACTATCTTCCGAAACACTGTTGTTTAGAAATGCTACCCCAATGGTACACGACGTCAGGAGCCAGGGGATACGAACTAACCTTCCCCCTCTATTGAGCTCACGATTTTTCTTTGGATGCAGGCACCCAAGGCACAAATCATCGAATACATTCATACACTCGTACTCTCCAGGAGTGAAACTTTCAGAACGATCACTCATTCACAATCACTATCCATACGCAACCTCCCCAGCAGTCACGATATCGTAATCAACTATTAGCTAAGAGATCTTACTACTATTCGCCCTTTTACATTCTTGCACTGCATAAGGCTACCTATCTGCCTTCCGAGGTTAAGCTCTACCTCCATCTGCATTTTTGCATAAGGCTATCTATCTGCCTTCCGAGACTAAGTTCTGTCTCCATCTACATTTTTTTTATATACGGCTACCTATCTGCCTTCCGAGGCTAAGCTCTACCTCCATCTACATTTTTGCATAAGGCTACTTATCTACCTTCCGAGACTAAGCTCTGTCTCCATCTGCATTTTTCTGCATAAGGCTACTTTTCTGCCTTCCGATACTAAGCTCTGCCTCCATCTACATAAGGCTACTTATCTGCCTTCCGAGACTAAACTCTGTCTCCATCTGCATAATGCTACTTTTCTGCCTTCCGAGACTAAGCTCTGTCTCCATCTGCATAAGGCTACTTATCTGCCTTTCGAGGTTAAGCTCTACCTCCATCTGCATAAGGCTACTTATCTGCCTTCCGAGACTAATCAACGTCTCCATCCTGCATGGCTGAAATATCGCCGCTTTATTTTTCTCATATGGTTGCAATATCGCCACCTGCATTAAAACTTTTGCTTTGGCTGAAAGATCGCCACCTTCCGCACTTCATCGGCTGAAAGATTGCCACCTTTTTATGGGCTGAAAGATCACCAACCTATTCAAAGACATCATAGTTCGGAGGCACCATTTGCATAGCCCGAGAACACCATTTCATAACCTGCGAATCTCAATTTTATGCTCCTCATGGACCGGGACGTCATAGTCTGAGGACGTCATCCTAACCGTCCGAAGACAGTATTCATGGTCCAATGGGAACTTGCATCACGTTTAATTTATGCCCAATATACGTTGTATTACCTACTTGCAGGTACACCGACTAGCAAACGGCCGTCTCACCAGGAGCTATCCCGCTCTAGTTATCGCAGCCTGTTAGACTTCAAACATCTTTTCAAATCCAAGCCTCGCGTCCGTTCTTTTCAAATCTCCATCGGCACATTCCGTCAATGGTTCCAGAACTACATACGACTTGATTCCTATAAGACCAAGGATATATAGGCGGCTCAAAGACCAGAGCTCGATCAAAGCTCTTTTCAATCGCCGCTTCCGGTCAAAATTTGTCATCTTGTCTTTAACCGACAACTCTTTCATCCTCCTCGGGTAAAGAGGGGCAGCTGTTGATACCCAATTTTTTCCTATGTATTTTTTGTACCCAAAATACTTCCAAAATAGCATATATGTGCATATATAAGCACACCTAAGAGTTTTGGTATTTTTAATGATTTTTAAACCGATTTATTGCCTATTTTTATACCACAAAACCCAATAATTATTCCCAAAAGTTATCATTTTGGTGAATAACTTATTTTATCCTCATATTTACACCAAAATATAATTAAGGTAATTGTTGCATATTTTTTACAAATTCATTTGGTATTTTTAAAGCTAAATTGCATATAATTACAATTATAGCTTATCTTGTAATTTATAGCTATAAAATTAATCCCATCATTTTTAAATTAATATTTATATAATTTTTATTTACCCAATACTCTTCATTTTCTTTTAAAATTGTATTGCTATTTTATAAAAAATTAAAAGGGAAAATTGGCTATTTACGATTTAGCCTCAATTGCATTTTCAATTATAGCCAATTTTGCACCCCAATTTAACCCCCATTCAGCCCCAAATTGAGCCCAAATTACCCCATCCCAATTACCTACCTAACCCAACCTAGTACCCACTTACCTGATCCGCCCAAACCCCCATTCAATCTAGGCCGTTGATCTAAATGATCAACGGCCACGTTTAATCCTTTCCTTTTTTAATTCACCAACCCCACCCTAACCCTAGCCATTTCTCACCAAACGCCGCCCTTGAATCCCTCTTCTCTCTTAACTCTCTCTAAAGCTCTCATGAACCCTAGCCGCCACCATCCAATCCTACCCTAATCTACTCCAAACCCTGCCTAATTCATGGCCTCCCATGGCCATTGGAGATTTGTAATGGCCTCCTATGGCTCCTAGGTGTTCGTTTCTGTGGTTTCATGGCCAGACCTCGAAAGCATTGGTCTAGTCTTTGCCTAACTTCCGTCATCGCCTTTCTCCGGTCATTCTTGATTTTTCTCCGGCCGGCCGTGGCCGTTCGAGTCAGATCCTTGACTCTCCTGGTTAGATCGTTAATTTTCAAAGCCTTTCTCACCTTTCTGGGTTTTTCGAAACCCTAATATTTAGGATTTTTGATTTTTTCTTTCAGATCTACTTTAGATCTGTACTTGCTATGAATGTTTTAAGTGTTTTCTCGAAAGTTCTTCAACTTTTCTTGCAAAACGACCCTTCATTAGGGTTTTCCTTTAACTTTTTTCAAAAGATATCTGATTTTAACATGTTTGTGATTTGGCTATGATTTGCTCATGTCGTTCTTCTATCTATTTCAGCATGTTAAAAACCCTAGTTTTTTTTGTCTCATTTGAGTCCTGAAACTGTTTGTTAGATGCATACTTGCTTGATTCAGTTCCTCGTTCTTGTTTGACTTATTTGTTTTACCGTCTTTTAAACTCGATTATTGTGGAAAACCCTAGGTCTTTTGGTCTAAGACTACTTGTTTGAAAGTATACTTGACTCGATTAAAGGTTCCTTGTCTCAAACTCTCTTTTCTTTATGTAACTTATCTAACTTAGAGTTTTACTATCTTTTAACTCGACCATTGGTGAAACCCTAATCTCTCATAAGGGTTTCCTCACTTGTTCCTGTGAGACCTTTACCTGTTTTGACTCTCTTCTTCACTTTGACCATATATGTAAGCCATGATTATCTACTAAATCCTATGCTTATTTCTGCTACTATTGTATGTTTTTTATTTTGCCAATGTGCTTGGCCTCGCATGACTGATGTTTTTGTTCACTCTATTTATATGCTGAAGTGCAGAATCATGTTTCTTCCTCGATTGATCTTGATTTTGTGACTGATTTCAAAAGTTTTCTTACGAACCCTGATTTCACTCGATGTTTAAAATCAATTGATTCTTTTCCCTTTACTATTATATTTTACCTTGCTGGATCTTTCCCAAAATAAGCATATCATTGTCCTTAGACTTGATTGTTTACTTCATGCTTTTACTACCCTTTTTTATGGCAAGAATCAATCTGTCCCCAAATTGATTTTTCTTGCCTTAATTAAACCTGTTGATACCCGTTAAACAGTGACTCCTTAATTAAAAGGGAGTCACTTGGGCTAATTGATTCTAACTTGTGATTGTTTCCATATTTGTGTTAAAATTGTACTTATTACCTTACTCTCTACTCGTTTTCAAAACTATAAATACCTCTACCTCTGCTCTTTCAAAAACAGGGTTCTCACGAACACACACAATATAAATCACTACTTCTTTTACTCTTAGTTCTCTCAAAAAGCATTCGAGTTTTTCCTCTTAAATCAAAGTTAGCTTTTTCTGGTTGTGTTGTGGCTGCAAGTGTTCTGCTTCTCTTTCCGTTTACTTTTGCAACTGGTATGTCTCTTCTAGTTTAAATCCTGTCTCTCTCTTATGTGTTTATGCTTCAGGCTTTTTCTGTGTTCGTTTCTTACTGCTTTTCTGCAAGTTTGTTATCCTTACTCTTATATGAATCCCCTATCCCCAAACCCCTTTATCTGTTGAGTTATGGTTCAGAAAGCTTGACAACACTTAACATTATTGTTCATGTATATGGACTGGATTCTCTGAATCCTAAACTCTGTTAATTCCCATTCCCTTCCCCCCTATGTGCACTCTGAGCCCAAGAACTTGGTCTGTCAGTATCCTGATCACTGTCCAGACCATAATCTGACCTTCAATAGGTCCGTGCTCTTATTTGTTTGGCTGAACAGGTTTGGTCAGGGGTGTGCCAGCCTACTTTGTGGCTAGGAATGACCACCAACCTGTTATGGCTTTCCCCAACCCCTTTTGCACTTACACTCATTCTTAGAACCTAAGTCCTGCCCCTCTCTTGTGAGTCTTGCCTTGGGACCTGGAGATCCCTCTAAACTTGGACACCTGAGAGCTGGCCCTTCCACACTGCACTGTACCTATTCTGGTTGGTATCTTGGGTGTAAGCAATGCCTGGAATTCCTGAAATTCCTTGGAACTTTGAAACACCCTAGATAAAGAGAAGGCTTTGGAAATCTGGATCCCGGAAGTGGTTCAATCTCATATTGTTAGACACTAAGTCTGAATTAGGCTGTTTGGATGTAGCTGTTAGTTTTCTGATGTATTTCTTTAATTCTAGTTTGTATCTCACTGGTCTGTAATAATTTGTATAAACTCGGGGATTTAGTAAAAAAGGGAGGGGGTTTACTTTTCTGCATAAAGGGGTAGAAGCCATGCATATAGGATTTCTTTACTATTAATGTGTGCAAATTCACAAGTAGAGACCATGCCTATAGGATCTAACTTTCTGAATTCTGCAACTACGCATATAGACACCATGCCTATAGGAATTTGCATTTTTTATAACATTAGGCCAACCATTAGACTCAATAAGACCAGCATATAGATATCATCTTTATAAGACTGTTAATGTTTTAAAAAGGTTAAAATCAATAACTCGTAGAAATCATGCCTATAGGAACCTTTAAATTAGACTTGTCTCACTCGTCTAAACAACATTAACGATTTCATTGGAGCAATCGACTAAAACAAATGGCTTTCTGTACTATTAAAACTTTCTTTGCATCCAGATCAGTGCATCTCTTTCCAAAAAACCCATCCTGCTTATGATAAATGTTCTCAAATCAGTGCATGTTTTCTAAGAACTTACTGCTTCTCTGATAATTTGATAAAACATTTTTCGAATCAGGTCACTTCTTTATACTTATAATCTTTGAATCAGTTTTTGCAATCCAATTCTTTCTTAAACAGTCTGCCCTCTTGAAACTCGTTTTAAATCACTCTTTCTGTATTAAGTATGCAACTTATTCCCTAAAACTTATTTTCATCCTCCTACACCAGTCTGTTTTTCAAAAGTCAGTAGTCATATTCAATACGCGTTAATTAATTGGCTCAATCTCTGACAACTGTATTCGAGTAAGCCTAATGCGGACTTCCTGTCTAAAGATATGTGTTGAACCAGTCCGCTCACCGCTTTAATCTAATTTAAGACCAAAACAGCATTTGCAAGACACGCTAAACTATATGATTTATCTGATTTAAGGAGGTTTATTTGAGCCTTACTTGCTTGTATGCTTTTTCCCTATACATGCATATGTGTTTTGAATATCGCCTTAGTATTTTATCCTTTGAAACACTCTAAAAGCCTCATCCCTTTCTCCTCTTTAGGATTAGTATTCCTAAATACCTCCGGGACTGATAGCATCAGGGCGGGTACTAGCATGCAATAAGTAAACGAAACTATCCGCGTTCTAATACCTTAACAGGGTGGGAAGGGTAGAATATGGATTTGATGACCGGTGCGCTAATATCACGTGCGACCCCTCTTCAGAGGAGTGTACGCCGGGTATTACATTGATGTGATCCATATTATGCATAAACCTAGGACCTTTTCTTCCATTTACTTGTCATTTTTTAAGTATCTTTTATAACTAACTTTTCTAAACTTCCACTTCTTTTCTTCTTTAAACTTTTAAACTTGTTTGCGACATTATGTGAAACCTTTATTTGTTTCTTCACTTGTTTTTTAAAGTCACAATTGTAGTATGGCCGGGAACCACACTAGTGGATCTTGGGGGGGTGCCTAACACCTTCCCCTCGAGATAATTTATAGCCCTTACCCAAACTTTGTTCTTCTTCTCAAATCTCTTCTCAAAAGTGTCCTAATGCACTATAATCATTAGGTGGCTACTCTCCAAAATTCCAAAACCCAATTCTCGCAAGGGAATAGAGTTGCCCTCCCATATTGTCGTATACCCGATTTTGCTTTTGATAGGGAAAAGGGGGCGTCGACACGTACTCGTCACCTTACGTACACGGCGCTCACGTATCAAACAGTACGAAATCCTAAGGGGATTTCCCCCACACAAGGTTAGGCAAGCCCTTACCTCGAACCGAGCTCAAATCAATCTGTCACAATGCTCTTTCCACGAATATCTAACTCCGAATGGCCCAAATCTAGCAAACCAATTACATAACATAAATATATCTATAAGAAACTAATCTAGCTAATGAAATCAAAGTTATGGAAAGAAATTGAAAAACTGCCCAAAAATCCTCCACTGGCCCATGTCTCAGAATCGCATAAAAGCCACCAATTATGAACACCCATTCACTCACGAGATCACTCATACAAAAATTACTCCAATCCAATACCAAAATCTTGATCGAAACCCCAACAATTTGGCGTAAGAACTTTCCCCAAATTTTCTCAATCACCACAAATCTGAAATTAAATGATGAAATCAAGCGTAGATGAGTGAGATATAACCATAAAGGTGTTAGGAATCATTATCCAATGACTTCCACTGAAAATCTCTCGAAATTTTGCCTTCTACCGAGCTCTCAATCCAATTTTGCGATATGAACTCAAAACTATCATTTTTGAACTTTAAATTTTTCCCAGGTATGCCCTTCTTCGCGAACGCGGTCAAAGTCTCGCGTTCACAAAGCACAAGCTGCTATCGTCCAAACAAATACTCATCGTGAACATGATCCACTGGTCGTGAATGCGAAGCTCAACTAGCCTGACCCTACGCAAAAGCGGGACACTCATCGCGAACGCGTAGGCTATTATGCATGGAACCCATCTGACCGTTGACTTTACGCGAACGCGAGGTCCTTATCGCGAACGCGTAGCCTTAGTGTTCCATACCTTCGCGAACACGGGATAAATGTTGCAAACGCAAAGAGAAAACCCAGATGACCTCTCAGATGGCCTACACGAATGCGAGACTCCTCTCGCGAACGCGATGAAGGAAGTCTCTACAAGCAAAAACCAGAAAATCGGCTACTTCTCTAAGTCTAAAAATGACCCGTTGAGCATCCGAAACATACCCGAGTCCCCCGGGACCTCAAACAAATACACCAACCAATCCTAAAACACCATATGACCTTAGTCAAGCCCTCAAATTACATCAAACAATGCTAAAAATACAAATCACCCTCCAATCCAAACTTATTGAACTTCAAACTTCAAAATTCTACATCTAATGTCGAAACCCATCAAACCATGTCCGATTGATCCCAAATTTTGCACACAAGTCAAAATCAACACAACGGACCTACTCCAACTTCCGCAATCAGAATCCAATCGTGATATCAAGAATTCCATTACCGGTCCAAAACTCCAAAAATTCGTCTGTCGCCATTTCAAGCCTAAATGAGTTACGGACCTCCAAAACACAATTCGGACATGCCCCTAAGCCCAAAATCACCTAACAGAGCTAACAGAATCGACGTAACTCTATGCTGGAGTCGTCTTCCCACAATTACGACTACGGTCCAAATCCTAAGTCTTAAGCCTCCGTTTAGGGACTAAGTACCCAAAACACTTCAAAAACCAAAATGAAACCTCCCATCAAGTCACAATAGCATAAATAGATACAGGGGGAGTAGTTAATAGGGGATCGAGGATCTAACTCTCAAAATGACCGACTGGGTCGTTGCATCCTCCCCCTCTTAAAACAATCCTTCATTCTTGAACGAGCATAGAGACATATATGAAGTGGTGAAAAGATGAGGATAACGGTTGTGCATATCCTGCTCGGTATCCCAAGTCGCCTGCTCGACTGACTGACCTAGCTAGTGAACCTTTACTGATCCAATGTTCTTTAACCTTATCTTTCGAACCTGCCTGTCCAAAATAGTCACTGGCTCCTTAACACACGATAGATCTTTGTCCAACTGGACTAAGCTGAAATCCAACACATGAGATGGATCACCGTGATATTTCTGGAGCATCGAAACATGAAATACCAGATGAACTCCTGCTAGTCTAGGAGGTAAGGCAAGCCCATAAACAACCTCCCCAACTCGCCACAACACCTCAAAGGGGCCAGTAAACCTTGGGCTCAGCTTGCCCTTCTTTCCAAACCTCATAATGCCTTTCATAGGCGAAACCTGGAGCAAGACCCAATCTCCGACCATGAATGCCACATCGCGAACCTTGCGGTCTGCATAACTCTTTTGTCTGGACTGGGGTATGCGAAGTCTATCCTGAATCACCTTAAAATTCTCCAAGGCATCCTTAACTAAGTCCGTACCCAATAACCTGGCCTCGCTCGGCTCGAACCAACCCACTGGGGACCGACAACGCCTACCATACAGAGCCTCATATGGTGCCATCTGAATGCTGGACTGATAATTGTTGTTGTAGGAAAACTCTGCAAGTGGCAAGAACTGATCCCAAGAACATCCAAACTCCATCACACACGCACGAAGCATATCCTCAAGAATCTGAATAGTGCGCTCGGATTGTCCGTCTATTTGAGGGTGAAATGATGTGCTCAACTCTACCCGAGTACCCAAATCATACTGTACGGCTCTCCAGAAACGTGGAGTAAATTGCGTGCCCGGGTCAGAGATGATAGATACCGGTACGCCATGAAGTCTGACAATATCACGGATATAAACTCAAACCAGCTTCTAGGAATAATAGGTAGTCATCACAGGAAGGAAATGAGCTGACTTGGTCAGCCTATCCACAATCACCCAAACTGTATCAATCTTTCGCTGAGTCCATGGGAGTCCAATAACGAAATCCATAGTGATCTGCTCCCATTTCCACTTTGGAATCTCTAACTTCTGAAGCAATCCACCTAGTCGCTGATGCTCTTGCTTCACCTCCTGGAAATTTAGACACCGAGCATCATACTCCACTATGTCCTTCTTCATCCTCCTCCACCAGTAATGCTACCTCAAGTCCTGGTACATCTTTGCGGCACCCAGATGAATGGAGTACCGCGAACTATAAGCCTCATGAAGAATCAACTCACACAAACCATCTACATTAGGCACACATAGCCTGCCCTGTATCCTCAATCCACCATCATTCCTAATAGTGGCCTCCTTAGCATCATCATGCTGGACCCTTAAGGACAAGCAGATAGGGTTGATCATACTGACTCTCCCTGATACGATCATAAAGAGAAGACCGAGAGACCACACAAGCCAATACCCGAATCAGCTCAGAAATATCCAATCTCACAAAGTGGTTGGCTTAGGCCTGAACATCCAACTCCATGGGCCTCTCTATTACTGGTAGATATGCTAACTCCCCGAAATCTCTGCCCGATAACTTAAAGCATCGACCACTACATTGGCCTTCCTAGGGTGGTACAAAATGGTGATATCATAATCCTTAAGTAGCTCTAACCATCTCCTCTGATGCAAATTAAGATCCTTCTGCTTGAACAAATGCTGTAAAATCCGATGACCAGTGTAGATCTCACAAGGGACGCCGTACAAATAGTGCCTCCTTATCTTCAAGGCATGAACAATAGCTGCTAGCTCAAGGTCGTGGACATGATAATTCTTTACATGCACCTTCAGCTGTCTGGATGCGTAGGCAATCACCCTATGGTCCTGCATCAACACCTCGCCGAGGACAACTCGTGTCGCATCACAATAAACTGTATAAGACCCCGAACTTGAAGGAAATACCAATACTGGGGTTGTAGTCAAAGCTGTCTTGAGCTTATGAAAGCTCTCCTCACACTCCTCTATCTGTTTGAATGGAGTACCCTTCTAGGTCAGCCTGGTCATAGGCACTGCAATAGACAATAACCCCTCAACAAATCGATGGTAATGCACCGCCAAACCAAGGAAGCTCCAAATTTCTGTAGCTGAAGATGGCCTGGGCCAACTCTACACCAATTCCACTTTCTTTGGATCTACCTTGATCCCTTCACTCGACACCACGTGACCCAAAAAGGTCATAAAGTCTAACCAGAACTCACATATTAAGAACTTTGCGTATAACTTCTTCTCTTTCAAGGTCTGAAGCATAGTCCTTAGGTGTTGGTCATGATCTTCCTGACTTCGGGAGTACACCAGAATGTCATCAATAAAGACAATGATGAACGAGTCAAGATAAGGCAAAAATACATCGTGCATCAAATGCATAGCTATTGCTGGGATGTTGGTCATCCTAAATGACATGACAAGGAACTCGTAATGACCATACCAAGTCCTGAAAGTAGTCTTGGGATATATCGCTCCCGAATCTTCAACTAATGATAACTGGAACACCAGTCAATCTTGGAAAACACTATGGCACCCTGTAACTGATCAAATAAGCCATCAATACGAAGTAAAGGATACCTGTTCTTCACCATAAGTTTGTTCAACTGGCAATAATCAATGCATATATGCATAGAACCATCCTTTTTATTCACAAACA
Organism: Nicotiana glauca; assembly: GCA_026770625.1. Lineage (NCBI taxonomy): Eukaryota > Viridiplantae > Streptophyta > Magnoliopsida > Solanales > Solanaceae > Nicotiana > Nicotiana glauca. Next base: position 87,773 of record MU783785.1, on the reverse strand, counting down.
AGACAAGAGCACCCCAAGGTGATACACTGGGCCGAATGAAGCCCTTATCAAGCAATTCCTGTAACTGATCCTTCAACTCCTTCAACTTAGGAGGGGGCATACGATAAGGAGGAATAGAGATGGGCTGAGTGCCCGGCAATAAATCAGTGCCAAAATCAATATCTCTATCGGGCGGCATGCTTGGAAGATCAGCTGGGAACATATAAGGAAAATCCCTCACTACTGCAACTGAACCAATTGTAGGGGTATCAATACTAACATCTCCCACATAGCATAGATACGCGTCACACCCCTTCTCAACCATTTGTTCAACCTTAAGAAATGAAATAACTTTGCTGGGAGTGTAATCTAAGGTTCCCCTCCACTCTAATTGTGGTAAGCCTAGCATAGCTAGCGTCACGGTGTTGGCATGACAATCAAGAGTAGCACAATGGGGCGATAACTAGCCCATGCCCAAAATAACATCAACGTCTACCATGATAAGCAATTGAAAATTGGCTCTAGTCTCAAAACCACTAAGAGTAATCAAACACGACCGATACACGCGATCCACAACAAGAGAATCTCCCACGGAAGTAGACACATAAACAGGGGAACTCAAGAAATCTCGAGGCATGCCCAAATGCGGGGCAAAATAAGACGACACATAAGAATAAATGGAGCATAGATCAAATAAAACTAATGCATCTCTATGACACTCTGGAACAATACCTGTAATGATAGAATCGAAAACAATAGCTTCTATACGAGTAGGAAGGGCATAGTATCTGGCATGGCCTCCCCCTCTAGGGCAACCTCTACTTCCCCGACCTCCACCTCGAGCTGGCTGAGCAGGTGGAGTGACAGCTAGTGTTGTAACCATAGACTGAGGACTTGGTGGAGCACGCTGTGGCTGAGAAGTCTGTGGAGGTGCACCCCTCCTATGTCTGGGGCAATCCCTAACCATATGGCGAGTGTCGCCACACTCAAAACAACCTTTGGGAGGGAGTGGTATATGTGACTGGCTTGGGCCACGTCTACTAGGCTGACCGCTGAAAGCACCCCGTGCAAGAGGCGCACTAGATACTGGCGATGCATAATAAGGCTCCTGAGGTCTAGGAGGAGCTGGAATACCACTGGCGGCTGGAAGAGCTGAATGGACGGGGCGATTTATATAACCCTACCCTGACGAACTGGAGCTAGGGCACGGGCATTAGAATAATAGCCCGACTCTCGAGACCTCTTGGCCTCTCTCTCCTCCTATCCCGAGCAAGTATGCCATCCACTCTCCTAGCAATACTCACCACCTACTAATACGAGATATCCATCTCCAACTCCCGGGCTATGCTAGTCGTAATGCTGGTAATGAGTCCCTCAATAAACCGATGGACTCTTTTCTCGAATTGTAGAAACCAAGGCCGATGCATGTCTAGCCAAGTCACTAAAATGGACTGCATACTCTGAAACAGTCATAGTACCATGGTGCAACTAATCAAACTCCACGCGCCATGCATCCCTGAGTCTATGAGGGACATACTATCTCAAAAACATGTCCGAGAACTGAGTCCAAATAAGGGAGGCTGCCTCAGCCGGACATTCTAACTCATAAGTACGCCACCACTGATAGGCTGCTCCTAGAAGCTGAAAGGTAGTGAAAGAAACCCCACTCAAATCTGCTATGCCCATAGTGCGGAGGATACAGTGGCACTCCTCCAGAAATCCCTCAGCATCCTCTGACGCTAGACCACTAAATGTAGAAGGGTCATACTTCTTGTACCTCTCAAGCCTACACTGCTCCTCCTCTGAAACTACTGCCTGACCCTCGGGATGAACTGGGGCTACAGGTGGTACAAGTATAACCTCTAGAATCTGATCAACCTGAACCCGGTGCTCTAAGGTGCGGGCAGCGGGAGTCTGTGCTCCTCCCCTGGCCTGGGATGTGGCTGGAGCAAGGGGAATCAACCTTGCCTGATCTAGAGTGTTGTACATGCTCATGAACTGTGCAAGGGTTTCCTGAAAAGCTGGAGTAGTAGTAGTATGCGTATCAGGTGCCTATGCTCCAACTGGAGCTACTGGTGGCTCCTCTGTAGCTCACTGGGGTGCGCTAGCTGCACCACGTGTGCTTCATTGGCCATTACCCCGGCCCCAGCCTCTAGCGGCTCTAGTAGGGGCGCGAGTGCCTAGTCATCTCCGGTAGCACATGTCCTTACCATTCGCGAGAGAATAGAAGACAGAAGTCTAGAATTTGGAAGTGAAATTTTCCTAACAGTTCCATAGCCTCCCGAAGATAAGTACAAACGTCTCCGTACCGATCTGCAAGACTCTAATAAATTGTCTTGTGACTCACGACTCCTATGAACCTAGAGCTCTGATACCAACTTATCACGACCTAATTTCTCCATCCGTGAATCGTGACAACACCTAGTCTCTATGACTAGGTCAGCCTAGAACTTTGCAGAAATAAAACAAAAGCATGAACATTCTCTACTAACAATAACAAATATCTAATAAGAAACTGAATACCACTCAGCATATACAATTATCACCTCTAAAATGCACCAAATAATTCCTAAAACCCTGAAATATTGTAAGTTACAAGATACTAAGAAATCTTAAATGTTCTATACATCATCTCTACACAAAAAAGGAAAAATGAACAAAGGGGGATAGAGGAGGACTCCGAGGATTTGCAAGCGCGGGCAGATGTACCTTGAAGTCTCCAATAAGCAGCATCAACTACAATTAGTGATGAGGCTGGTACGATGAACCTGGACCTACACATGCAAAACATGTGTAGGAAAGGGCATGAGCACACCACAATGGTACTAGTAAGTGCCAAGCCTAACCTCGGTCGAGTAGTGATGAGATCAGGGTAGGGCCCTACTGGTATAAATGAAATAAGACATAATGAAATATCGAAGTAAATATAGATACAAAAATCTAACAAAGATAGAATAAATGAAAGAAAACAGCTCATAACATAGTGATAGCAATGGGGGATCTCCCGATATACCGTCTCGTAGTACCAAACGCAAATGTGCAGGGGGATCTTCCGAAATACCTTTTCGTAGTCCCAAAGTAAATATGCAGTACATGGGGATTTCTTGGAATATCTTTCCGTAGTTCCAAAATAAATATACAGTACAGAGATCTCCCGGAATACCGTTCTGTAGTCCAAAAGTAATTATGCAACTCAACCAAACATGAACTACAGTTACAGTAAGAGAACCTACAATTTTATACTAAGTACAACTCAATGAATACATGAAATTTCTCTAAACATGCTGCACAGAGTTCAAATAGGCAGTTAAAACACATATTCATACTCTTATAATCTAAACATGATAGTTACATATGCTAATGTAGTTCAAATAAGGAGAAATAGGATATGACTTAGTGAAAATGGAGTTTTACAACAAATAGCCCGTCTACTTACTCGTCACCTCACGTACATGACGCTCGAGTATCAAATAGTACCAAATCCTAAGGGGAGTTCCCCCATACAAGGTTAGGCAAGCCACTTACCTCGAACCTTAAGTCAATCCAACAAAATGCTCTTTCCACAAATATTCGACTTCGAATGGCCCAAATCTAGCCAAAACCAATTACATAACATAAATATAGCTACAAGAAACTAATCTAGCTAATGAATCAAAACTAAGGTAAGAAATTGGAAAATCGCCCAAAAGTCCTCCCCTGGCCCACGTCTCGGAATCGGGTAAAAGTCACCAATTATGAACACCCATTCACTCACGAGATCACTAATACCAAAACTACTCCAATCCGATACCAAAATATCGATCAAATCCCCAAAATTCGGCCTACAAACTTTTCCTAATTTTTTTAAATTTTTCATCCCAAATCCGAAATTAAATGATGAAATCAAGCATAGATTAGTGGGATATAACCATAAAGGAGTAAGGAATCATTACCCAATGACTTCCTCTAAAAATATCTCAAAATTTTGCCTTCTACCGAGCTCTCAATCTAATTTTGTGATATGAACTCAAAACCCTCGTTTTGAACTTTAAATTCTGTCCAGGTATGCCCTTCTTCGCGAATGTAGTCAAAGCCTCGTGTTCGTGAAGAACAAGCTGATATAGTCCAAATAAATACTCATCGCGAACGCGAAGGTCAAATAGACTGACCCTACGCAAATGTGGGACACTCAACGCAAACGTGTAGGCTATTATACCTGGAACCCAAGCTGACAGTTGAGTCTACGCGAATGCAAGGTCCTTATCGCGAACACGCAACCTTAGTGTTCCATACCTTTGAAAACGTGGGATCAACATCGTGAATGCGAAGAGAAAACCCAGTCGGCCTCTCAGATGGCCTACGTGAATGTGAGACTCCTCTCGCGAACGCGACGAAAGAAATCTCTACAACCAAAAATAAGAAAATCTGCTACTTCTCAAAGTCCAAAAATGACTCGTTGAGCATCTGAAACACACCCGAGGCCCCCGAGACCTCAACCAAACATACCAACCAATCCTAAAACACCATACAAACGTAGTTGATACCCTAAATCACATCAAGCAATGCTAAAAACATAAATCACCCTCCAATCCAAACTTAATGAACTTGAAACTTTAAAATTCTACATCGGATGTCGAAACCTATCAAACCACGTTCGATTGACCCCCAAATTTTGCACATAATTCATAATCAACACTACGAACCTACTCCATCTTCCGAAATCGGAATCTGAACCAAATATCAAGAATTCCACTACGGGTCCAAAACTCCAAAAAATTGACTTTGGCCATTTCAAGCCTAAATGAGCTACGGAATTCCGAAACACAGTCCAAACATGCCCCTAAGCTCAAAAACACCTAACAGAGCTAACGGAATCAACAAAACTCGATTCCACAGTCGTCTTCCCACAATTTTGGCTACTGTCCAAATCCTAAGTCTTAAGCCTCCGTTTAGGGACTAAGTGTCCCAAAACACATCAAAAACCAAAACGAAACCTCCCGACAAGTCACAATAGCAGAAATAGATACATGGGAAGTAGGGGATCAGGGCTCTAACTCTCAAACTGACTGGCTGGGTCATTACAGGTTGAGAGTCCTCCAAGTAGGCTATCAGCTCAGCGGAAGGTGTTGGTTCACTCCATTTTCTCCAGAGTTGCCTATTTGGTTAGTATGATTTGAACATGTATTGATTTGTATGGCGGGGCCCTGTCCCAATCTTTATGATATTTATGTACTCTTAGAAACTTGTCGATAGATGTCATGTATATGGATACTTGTATGGCCTTGTCGGCCTATATTTTTTAGTAGACAAATGATTATGTTGGCCTTATAGGATCGTATGTCATATGTATAAGTTGGTATATCATGTTGGGTTGTCGTATGTCGAGTATTCCCTCATGTTTTATTCTAGTTATCTCATGAAAGCCATTCCGACTCATTTACTTATGATAGTATGACACGAAAGATATGTTATGTTGGTACTCGATTGAGTAAGGCATTGGGTGCCCGTTGCGACCCATCGGTTTGGGTCGTGACATTTTGACATTATTCTAATATATTACTATGAAACACAAAAAAAGAGAAGAGGATAATATTTCATTCATTAAAAGTCAATACTCAAATAAACTACTCAAAAGTATGTTTAAGATACTCATGGAATATTCAACACCAATAAATCATCTTCATCAAACACATTTGAATCCTCTTGTAAAACAAAGATGTCTTAACATCTTAATTTTCATTTACATCTATAATCATATGCAATACTAACTAGTTAAATATTAAGAAATAACTAACATTTTAAGAACAAAAAATATTTAAATTCTCATACAAAATATTACCAGTTTGAGATTGGACTATTCTTCTTGTTAATTTTAGTTCCCTGTATTTTTTTATATTTTTAATTAAATACATTTGTTATGCTCACGGAGCGGTCCAACCCAGCCTTGGTCAAGCCTCATGGTGTCACGACCCAACTTCCCTCTGTTTGGATATCGTGATAGCACCTAGTCTTAGGGACTAAGTAAGCCTAACACGTACTGAAATACAACAATAATAAATAAAATTTAACAGACTCGAAGCAGAAATCTCTACAAAACTTATATTTCCGAAACCTGATAGTATAAGTTATAAGCTTTATAGAGTTTACTACAACCTCTAAATACAACTGTTTGGAAATAAATACAACAGTGTGAATACAAAATAGGAAGGTAACTCTGAAGCCTACAAACGCAACAGCAGGGTTACCTTAAGTCTCTTCGGCAAGAATCCAACAGCTACTAATGATCAATACCTGAATCTGTACAAAAAAATGTACAGAAGTGTAGTATGAGCACACCATGACGGTTCCTAATAAGTATCAAGACTAATCTCGGTGGAGTAGTGACGAGGAATGGTCAAGACACCAACTGGCTTAATAAAAAGAACAAGTATAAGTATAGGAACAACAGTGCATTATTTCTACATAAAGACTACGCCATATGGCTAACAATACAATAATTGCAATAAGAAAGGAAATAGCAAGTATAGCGGAACACCATAATAAGGACACTCAAGAGTGGACAGGAACGCAACCCAAATCAAAAATCACAAATACAATAATAAGAAGTGATAACTCACCAACTACGACAATTTTCACGTCAGGTATTAGCGAACAAAATTCGATCAATTAGTCAAATCCTTCAAGTATAAACCTTTCACCCATAAGTTTTCGAATAGAAAATCTTTAGAATATCATCCTTCCCGTTAAAGACATTTCGAAATATACTTCCTTCAAATAAATATCTTTCAAACATAGATCTTTCAAATTAAATACCTTTCGAATATAATCTTTTCAAATATATATCCTTCGAATATAAGTCAACCTGTGACACCTCATCTCATAATCATATAATATGGGTCTCAATACCTGAACCCTAACACTTGGCATCCTGTGCCCTCATCACACCTCATAACTGCATTGACGACTCACGTGCCAAATAGGGACATTCTCATATAGGAAGCAAGTAAACAAGGGTGTGTGTCTATACTCAGAAATATCAAGAAAACCACTTATCCGATAAGGGTTCTTAGCTACGTGTATGCCTGTGCAAGTGTCCTAATATAGTTCGTACCAGCTAGTAAGTATAAGGAAACGAAAGGACAACACGTAGAATGTTTAAAAGATCGTAAGCATAGAAGATCAACAACTCAGAACACAAATATAACAACAGGGAATCTCCTGGGATACAGTCCCGTAGTCCCAACATAAATGTACAGGGGGATATCCCGGAATACCGTTTCGTAGTTCCAAAGTAAATATGCAGTGCTGGGGGATCTCCCGAAATGCCGTTATGTAGTCCCAAAAAATATGCAGTACAGGGGGGTCTCCCGGAATACTGTTCCGTAGTCCCAAAGTAAATATGCTGGGGGATCTCCCGGAATACCGTTTCGTAGTCCTAAAGTAAATATGCAGCGCAACCAACAGAGAAAACAGTTACAACACAACAGAAACCTCGTGCATCGCCACCACGAGTACAACATTAACAATGACAATAATACGAAGTACGACAACTAAATCAACTCAAGAACTTTAAATTACAAAGAAATGGCAGAACTCATTCACAAGGAATAACCGCAGTAAAGAATGTTAGGCGTGGCTCAACGAGACAGGAACTAATATGCCACAACGATTCCACAATATACAGTTCGGCAACAAGGAAAAAATAACACGAGTCAATTAGTTCCAAATAAGGGAAAGTTAACTAAACATGGGATATCTAGACTTCTTTTAAGGTTGGGCAATTAGGAAGAATATTCAACAATTCAATTAAAGATAAACATCGGAAAGGTAATCATAACCTCAATTAAGACTAACAATTATAGGAGGAGATACTAATAATTTCAACAAAAAAAAGACAAGCAGTTATGAGGAGATAACATGACAATAGAAGAGGCAAAATATTCAATTAAGTCAAATAAGAGTCAAATAGGCAATAAGAGTGAATCCTTAACCAATTAATTCTAATTTAAGCATGTAGATGTGAAACTAGTAAATAGGAACTCAGTCATATCAAGAACAACTTCATACACAGTGAATATAAGGACCTAAGAACCCTAAAAGGCCAACTACCGACAAATAAGCCCGAGCATGCACTCGTTACCTCGCGTACATAGATTACAATCAACATAGAAGACTCATATCCTACGAGGAAGACAACTGATACTCTAAAATGAACTTCTCGGGTGAAAAGATCTCCGGACGGATCCAATCTAACCAAAATAACTTCCAAGAACAAATAAAACTTATAAGAAACTATTCCGGATCATAAAGTTTTAATCTTTAACAAAATTAAAAAATGATTCAAAAGTCGGCCCCGGGCCCGCACCTCGGAACCCGACAAATTTTACAAAAATCAAATACTCATTCCGATATGAGTTTAACCATACAAAAATTATCAAAATCTGATGCCATTACGCCATTCAAATCATGAATTTTCATTTTGGAAACTTTCTTCAAAAACCAACATTTTCATCAACTCAAAACAAAAATTAAATGATAAAAACAAAGATAAAATCATGGAATATATAAAATTCTACGTGAAGAACACTTACCCAATCGAATTTCTTGAAAAATCCTCAAAGAATCGCCCAAAACCGAGCTCTACAAGTCAAAATATGATTAAAATGGTCTAACCCTCCATTTGGAAAACTTATATTCTGCCCAGATGTTAAAGCATAGCGAACACGGAGAAGGGCTTGCGTTCTCTAAGAAGAAAAGAATGAGGCTGCCAGAAAGTCCCTTCGCGAACGCGAAGAGTAAGAAACAGAAGCTTCTCTAACTCGGGAAGAATGGCGTGAATGCGAAGAAGAAATAGCCACCAGCCCCCAGCTCCTAATTTCTACTACGCGAACATGAAGGAGGGGCTGCGAACGCGAAGATGGAGAAAGCAGAACTTCGCAAACACGAGAGGTTGTATGCAAACGCGAAGAAGAAATAATTGACCTTCCAAAGTAACACTACGCGAACGCGAAGGCAAGGACACGAACGCGATGAAGGAAACTAGATGACAGATTCAGCAGTTCAAAATAGGAGAAAAATGACTCGTAGCCCAGCCAGAATACACCCGAGGCTATCGGGACCCCATATAAACACACAGACAAGTTTCTATAACCTAACACAAACTCTCTCGGGGTTTCAAATCATTTCAAACAACACCGGAAATGAAAATTGTGCCATGAATCGAACTATGAACTTCCAAATCATCCAACTTCGAAAACTCGTGCCGAAACCAATCAAAACAACCCGGATTGATGCCAAATTTTGCAGACAAGACCTAAATGACATAACAGAGCCGTTCCAACTTTCAGAATCACATTCCGACCCCGATATCACAAAAGTCAACTATGGGTCAAACTTCTCTCAACTTTTCCAACTTTGCCGAAATGCCTCAAATTACCCTATGGACCTCTAAATCCAAATCCGGACGCACGCCTAAGTCCAAAATCACCATTCGAAGCTATTGAGATCATCCAATACCCATTCCAGGGTCATTTACTCAAAAATCCAATTCTGGTCAAATTCTTACCGCTTAAGCTTCCAAAACTAGAATCTTTCTTCCAATTCGACTCTGAATCCTCTGGTAACTGAATTCGACCATGCACATAAGAATATGAAGCGGTTCATGACCTTACGCCACTAAACGGAGCTTAAATTCTCAAAATGACCAGCCGGACCGTTACATCCTTCCCATCTTAAACAAATGTTCGTCCTCAAACGTGCAAAGATTCACCTCGAATTCATCAAATCATGGAGCGCATACTTCCAACATACACCCGCGGGTGACCCTGTGTCACCCCAATCCACATAAGCCCGACGATGTCATCTCAACTGTAATTTAGCCTTTCTACCGATACCAATAAGCCTTAGAGCCAAAATCCTCACATGCTATTTATTTCTAGAATACCCGATTCTAAATCCTTATTTGGTATCAGTCTCAATCCAACTGCTTCAACTCATGACTACTCCTATAGAGTACAACCACACAACATGAAACATCACATATAGGCCCATAATAACATTTTTTATCATAATAGCTGCCCGAAATCAATTCCAGCACCGGCAATTAGCCTCACATTCAATGGGAACCCGTTTCAAACCTCCAGATCAATGAAGATGATACAAGAACCACGAAAACCTCATAACTAAACACCCAAATCAACTAGTCACAACTATCACCACCGAGCACACACCCCGCAAGCTAAAACTCAAGAAGCACAGAACGAAAATGACTGAATATGTAAAGAGAAACACATAAAAGAACTACCAAACAAGCCCGACAGGCACAACTCTCATCAGTAAAATTCTACGATTCGGTACAAGGAAAAATCAAAATATATGAACAATTATAAGGATATCATCTTGATATAACTTCCACCGCAGTACATAGCCCAGTTCGAACACATCAAATCATATGAAATCACGAGGGTCTCACCCTCAAACCTGAATCACAAATAGGGTATATATCAAACCAGCTGGATCCTCTCACTAGATCAATTCCGTCAACAAAATTACAACAGATACTGTCTCCCACACCGGTGGAGCATTAAAATTACAACTCATAACCAAAAAATACTCAAAAATCACATCAAACCTACCGTAATGGACAATAGGAATTTACTAATAGTCTCATAACTCTTAATGATGAACAGAAAGAGACGATAGACATGGGCTATCACTCATAGAACCTCCCAACAGGGCAACATATAAACGGAGTGCAAATCATGAAACATACCCATAGGTGGAGAAACAAATAGGGGAACTCACCTCGATAAATAGAACTGAAATAAAATACGAAAGGTGTTGATCCATAATAAACTGAAAGCATGTCTGTATGACCTCATCTGGCGCAACGGCCTCAAGCCTACCATATGAAACACATCAATGGGTTGGGCCTCCCCCTCTTAGGCGCCCTCTACTCACCTGAATACCTCGGTGTGACAGGTCTGCCTGAAATCTAGGGAAATAGCTCACCATATGGCTAGTATCTCCACACTCAAAGCAACCTCTCTGCTAACGAGGCTGTGGGAACTGTGCGGCACGGGTACTCTGAGACCCATGAACACCTGAATCACTGTGCGAAGACGGAAGTGCAAATTGAACTGGCTGACCCATAAAACCTCTACCATGTTGCACCCTGCCTCCAAAATAAGGACCAACAGATCTCTCTGGTCTACTATGCCTCCTCGCCTCCCCATACTCTCTCTTTCTCTCCAGATCTCGTCTATCCTCTCGCTCCAGGTCCCACATGCCCTCTAATCAGCGAGCGATCCCTACCACCTACTGCAACAAAACATCAGACTCCAACTTTCGAGCCATGCTGAACCGAATATCATGCCTGAGCCCTTCAATAAATTTATGCACTCGCTCTCTAACTGTAGCGACCAAGGCAGGTGCATGTCTGGCCAAATAACTGAATCTGACGGCATACTCTAATACTGACATTGTGCCCCAACGCAGCTTCTCAAACTCCACGCGCCATGCATCTCGAAGGGATTGAGGTACAAACCCTCTCAAAAAATATCTCTGAAAACTGAAGCTATGTAAGTGAAGTTGCATCGACCGGGATACCCAACTCTTATGCCCGCCACCATTGATAAGCCGCTCCCTTAAGATGGAACGTAGTAAAAACAACCCCACTCATCTCAACAATACCCATAGTGCAGAGAGTGTAATGGCACTCCCCTATAAAACCCTATGCTCTCTCTGAAGCCAAACCACTAAATATAAGAGGGTCATATTTCTTGAACCTTACAAGTCTAAGCTGCTCTTCATCAGATGTTGCTGCCCAGACCATGGGCTGAACTAGAACCACAAGCTATGTCGCCACGACACCTGGGACCCTACCAATGTGAACTTGCTGCTTTGGAGTGTGGGTGGCGGGAGTCTAAGTCCCTCCCCCGGTCAGTGAAGTAGCTAGTGCAACCAGAATCAACCCCACCTAAGACAATGTACCGAACACGCTCAGGAACTGTGCTAAAGTCTCCTGAAGTTCGGGGTAGTAGCAGGCACTTCCGGTACATGCCCTCCAACTGGAGCTACTGGAGGCTCCTCAATTGCTGCTCTGGTGGGTGCTCTTGCTGCGATACGGACTCCTCATCAGCCTCTGCCTCTTCCTCAGGCGACACCTTCTCCGGGAACAATGCCATTGATAATTGTAGCTCGTGTCCTCACCATCAGTAAGAGAATGTATTGATAAAAGTTCAAACATCCGAGATCAATAAGCTCGCGCGATAGGAATGAAAGAAGTTAGATTGTCCTAATAGTTCTGTAGCCTCTCGAAGATAAGTACAAACATCTCCGCACTGATCCGCAAGACTCTACTAAACTCGCTTATGACTCATAGCACCTATGAACCTAGAGCTCTAATACCAACTTGTCATGACCCAACTTTCCCTCCGTTTGGGTATCGTGATGACACCTACTCTTAGGGACTAGGTAAGCCTAACTCGTACTAAAAAACAACAATAATAAATAAAATTTAATAGTCTCGAAGCAGAAATCTCTACAAAACTTATATTTCCCAAAACCCAATAGTACAAGTCATAAGCTCTACAGAGTTCGCTACAACCTCTAAATACAACTGTTTGGCAATAAATACAACAGTGTGAATACAAAATAGGAAGGTGATTCTGAAGCATGAGAACACAGTAGCAGGGTTAGCTTGAGTCTCCTCGGCAAGAATCCAATAGCTACTAACGATCAATACCTGGATCTGTACAAAAAATGTACAGAAGTGTAGTATGAGCACACCACGGCGGTGCCCAGTAAGTATCAAGACTAACCTCGGTGGAGTAGTGACGAGGAACAGTCAAGACACCCACTGGCCTAATAAACAAAACAAGTATAAGTAAGGAACAACAGTGCATGATTTCTATATAAAGACTACGCGATATGGCTAACAATACAATAATTTCAATAAGGAAGGAAATAACAAGTACAACAGAACACCATAACAAGGACACCGAAGAGTGAACGAGAACACAACCCAAATCTGAAATCACAAATATAGTAATGACAAGTGATAACTCAACAACTACGACAGTTTTCACATCAGGTCTTAGCCAACAAACTCCGATCAATTAGTCAAACCTTCAAGTATAAACCTTTCACCCATAAGTTTTCGACTAGAAATCTTTAGAATATAATCCTTCCCAATAAACATATTACGAAATATACTTCCTTCAAATAAATATCTTTCAAACATAGTTCTTTCAAATTAAATACCTTTCGAATATAATCTTTTCAAAAGAAAAAATCCTTCGAATATAAGTCACCCTATGACACCTAATCTCATAATCATACAATACGGGTCTCAATACCTGAACCCTAACACTTGGCATCCTGTGCCCTCATCACACCTGATAACCGCACTGACGACTCACGTGCCAAATAGGGCCATTCTCACATGGGAGGCAAGTCAACAAGGGTGTGTGTCTATACTCAGCAATATCAAGAAAACCTCTTATCTGATAAGGGTGCTTAGCTACGTGTATGCCTCTACAAGTGTCCTAATATAGTTCAAACCATCTAGTAAGTATAAGGAAAAGAACATACATCACGTAGAATGTTTAAAAGAATGTAAGCATAGAAGATCAACCGCTCAGAACACAGATATAATAACAGGGGATCTCCCAGGATACCGTCGCGTAGTCCCAATGGAAATGTACAGGGGGATCTGCCAGAATACCGTTCCATAGTACCAAAGTAAATATGCAGTGCTGGGGGATCTCCCGAAATACCGTTCCGTAGTCCCAAAGTAAATATGCAGTACAGGGGAATCTCTCGGAATACCGATCCATAATCCCAAAGTAAATACGCAATGCAACCAATAGAGATGATAGTTACAGAACAACAGAATCCTCGTGCATCCCCACAATAAGTATTACAACAATAATGGCAATAATACAAAGTACGACAATTAAATCAACTCAAGAACTTTAAATCACAAAGAAACCTTTAGAACACATTCACAAGCAATAACAACAGTAAAGAATGCTAGGCGTAAAGAGAACAACTCAACAAGGCAGGAACTAATATGCCACAATGATTTCACAATATACAGTTCGACAATAAGGAAAAACTAACACGAGTCAAATAGTTCCAAATAAGGGCAAGTCAACTAAACATGGGATATTTAAACTTCTTTTAAGGTTGGGCAATTACTAAGAATATTCAACAATTCAATTAAAGATACACAACGGAAAGATAATCATAACCTCTATTAAGACTAACAATTATAGGAGTGATGATAATTTCAAATAAAGATAAGGAGTTATGAAGAGATAGCATGACAATAGAAGAGGTAAAATATTCGATTAAGTCAAATAAGAGTCAAATAGGAAATAAGAGTGAATCATAAAGCAATTAATTTTAATTTAACTCAGTCATATCAAGAACAACTTCATACACAGTGAATATAAGGACCTAAGAACCCTAAAAGGCCAACTACCCACAAATAAGTTCGAGCACGCACTCGTTACCTCATGTACACGGATTACAATCAATATAGAAGACTCAAATCTTAAGAGGAAGTCCCCCACACAAGGTTAGTCAAGATACTTACCGCAAGGAAGACAATTGATATTCTAAAATGAACTTCTCGGGTGAAAAGACCTCCGGACGGCTCAAATCTAACCAAAATAACTTCAAAGCACAAATAAATCTCATAAGAAACTATTTCGGATCGTAACGTATCAATCTTTAACAAAATCCAAAAATCGGTCCAAAAGTCGACCCCCGAGCCCGCACCTCGGAACCCGACAAGTTTTATAAAAACTGAATACCCATTCCAATACGAGTTCAACCATACAAAAATTATCAAAATCCGATACCATTTTGCCCTACAAATCATGATTTTTTATTTTGGAAACTTTCTTCTAAAACCAACATTTTCCTCAACTCAAAACACAAATTAAATGATAAAAATAAAGATAAATCATGAAATATATTAAATTCTAGGTGAATAACACTTACCCAATAGAATTGCTTGAAAAACCCACAAAGAATCGCTTAAAACCGAACTATACAAGTTAAAATATGATACAAATGGTCTAACCCTCGATTTGGAAAAATTATACTCTTCCCATATGTTAAAGCATCGCGAACGCGGAGAAGGGCTCGTGTTCGTGAAGAAGAAAAGAATGAGGCTGCCAGAAAGTCCCTTCGCGAATGCGAGGGAAGGGACGCGAAAGCGAAGAGTAAGAAACACAAGCTTCGCGAACGCAGGAAGAATGACGCGAATGCGATGAAGAAATAGCCACCAGCCACCATCCCCAACTCCTAATTTCTACTACGCAAATGCTAAGGAAGGGCTGCGAATGCGAAGAAGGAGAAGGTAGACCTTCGCAAACGTGAGAGGTTGAATGCATACGTGAAGAAGAAATAATTCACCTTCCAAATTAACACTACGCTAACGCGAAGGTAAAGACGTGAACGCTGTGAGCACGTGATGTTTGCCCTATATATGAAATATTCCCAAAAATTCAAACAAAATGATCTTTTTCATTATTTTACAATTTTGTGAATTTAGTGTCATTTTCTGCTAATTGTTTGCATTTTATTTGTGCATTTTAATTCATATAAAAAATACAAAAATACATTTGCACTTAGGATCTAATGTCATATTTTAGGATTAATTAGGGGTTAATTTGTTTTAGAACAAAGTATGAAGAAAATAACAAAAATAGTTCACTTTTGCATTTTTTATTGTTTAATGGTGAATTAGTCACGAAATAGATTTTAAACAATTTTAAGAGTTAATTACTTTAACTTTGAAATATATTAGGACTTTATTATAAAATCAGAAAAAATACAAAAATACAAAATGAAATACAAAAAAAATAATAAAAGAAATGAAAGGAAAAATTAGAAAATGAAAGAAAACAATTAGGAAAAAGGGTCCTTAATAACAAGGGGGCTCTTTTTAATTAAACATCCCTAGCCCAATCTGTATTAACCCCAATCCACCCCAACGTCTGACCCATTTCCCAGGCCCAATCTCCCTAGACCCGATCCGTCTCCAAAATAACTTGAACGACCCCGTTTTGTGCCATTTTGATCATGTCCGTTTATCTTCCTTAAATCAACAGTCCAGATTTATTCTGAGACATTACATAAAAATGTAATAATATCTCTACAATTTTAGATACAAAACCCATCTTCCTCGTACCATTTTTGCTCCACCATCCTCCGTCGTCCGCCGCCGGCTGGAAATCGTCTTCGCCGGCGGCGATGCTCCAAATTACCCCAAAAATACACCCCAGCCTCTTCTCTTCCTCCTCTTCTCATATCTACCATTAGTTTCCCTCAAATCGCAACCCATCCTCTCGAATATTAGATCAAAAATCCGGTGAAAAACCCTAACTTATCCAAATTCGCCCAAATTGATACCTGATAATCCCCAGACCTCCCTCATCAAGAATCCATGGGTTTTAACCTTCGAATGTCCCCAAATCTGCTCGAGTCTCGAACCTCAGAAGGCAGAACCCTAAAATTCAATTTGGCTCGAGTTTTGCCGAGTTCCTGAGTCCAGTATTGGATTCGAGTCACGAAATAACATTTTTATTTGTTCTTTGATAAAGAACAAATGATTATATTATTCCGAGGCTCGAATCTAGTTTCCAGTCTCCGGTTCGGGCTCCATAGGTAATGTCTTCTTGTTCTTTCTCCATTATTTTCCTTTTATCATTGATATCTCTCCTCGATTAGTTAATTTAGTATTTGTTTGCATTTTTCATTTTTTGTTAATTCGCCTGTGTTCAGTATGAGGATTTCTTTTATTTCTGTTTACTTTTCTTTTATCCATAATATTAATTTGAAATTAGGGTCAAGCATATTAGTTTACACTTTTCCAGTTTTGCTTCATGTATGATTTAAGTCCATTAGTTGATATGATGTTCTGAAATTTGTTTTTCTTAGTATAGATAGTCTGTTATTTCATCTTGCCTGGGCATTGTTTGGTTTCATTTTGGTTAACTGTTAATCTCGTATTAGTTGGTTAATTAGCTTAGTTTAGGCAGTAATTAGTATTTAGTTTAACTAGCTAATAGGCTTAGTTTAGCTTGTTTTAGCTGATAGTTAACCATGGGTTAGGATAATCGATGTCACTCTAGTAGTTGGTTAAGGTTTACTTGAACTTGTAAGTCCCTTTTAGTGTTTAATCCTAATTGCTGACTGAGGTAAAGGGATTGGGTCAATTTGGGTAAATTTCAGCGTAGATAAAGGGTAGTTTGGACATTTAGGATTGGGTAGCACATGGTAGTTAAAACTAGAATCTTCTAGGGCCTTCCAAAGTAGGACTTTAGTGTAATTTCAGTAATTGTAGTGTATTAACTTGTGATACAAGTCAGAAAATAAAGGGCTAAAGCTGAAAATAAACAGGGACTGATAGTGTAAACAGAAGTTAAGCGACTGCTCTCATCTTTGCCTATAAAAGGCATGCCTCTTTGCCTTAACACACAAGTTTGAGAGCCTAGAAGTTCCCCCCAAAAGCATTCTCTCAACTCTTCAGATCTGAAATAGACATTCAAAATTCAAAAAGCCAAAAACAATAGAAAATTACAGAAAAAAAAATATTGTGTTGTTCAATTCCTCTTAGTTTAATTTCGAGCCCTAGAGGTTAATTTGAATTTCTTAGTTTAGTTGCTAGCCATTGGAAATTTCAGAAAGTGTGCCTGTTCGATTTCGGATAGTTTTTTGGGTTCAATCAGTTCATTTTGGTCACTACTGGATGCTGAATTGCTGAGATGCTTTCCTGGTTTTTTGTGAAACTATTTTGGTTCAAAATCACTCAATTGTTGCTGTGTTTGACTAGTTGAATTCCAGTAATTGTTGGTTGCTGCTGACTCCTCCTTGTTTCTGTTTGATTCACACTCCAGGTACACTCCCCTAGCTTCTAATGATTTGGAAGTTGATTGTATGAACAATTTGGGAACCAATGAAAAAGAGTTGTCATGTGTTCACTTGAGTTTATCATTGTTAGCTTTTATTTTCCAGCTTAAGCTATTCATGCCTTATTGTGATTGGAACAACTATTTGGAGTGTCTGATTTATACTGGACTGTAATTAGGACTTTAAAGTAATTTGGATTGTCATTTTGGGATTTCCACTTTGTAGTAGTTATTGAGCTCTACAATCGTATATAACTTGCATCACTGGAATTAATAGGTTGTAGTATTATAACAGAGCAAGTATATAAAATTTGGGACTGTTTTAGATTGTGCACTATTGAGCAAATTAGATATCTTCCAAGGAGTTTCTGAATTTTGTAGTTAACAATGGCAATTTTAGTTAAGATGCATAGGTATGCTGTTAAGCATTGATTCGAAATTCAGTGCCAATTTAAATAATCACTACTCCACTGTGCACGATCATGTGCGTTCGAAAGTTTAGAATAAGGGTGCAAAACTGTTAAGTCGATTAACTAGTTTATTATCCAGTTCAATTGTCACTTTATTAACATTTAGGGGCTCACTAGTATACAGATAAATAGGATAATTGGCTGCCTATACTTGTGAATTGCTGCAACAAGGTTCTAAGGAGAAATCAGTGTTAAGCATATATCGTTTGTTATTGCTTGAAGTAAAATACATTGTAAAATCGCTGGGGTGCTCATATCCGTATGAATGTTGTTGCTTCTGTCTGGACTCGAACACAAGTTCTTGATCTGCGGTTACAAGAGTTAAAGTTGGGCCTTCTTTTAAGGGTCCAGCAATTTCTTGCATTGGGCCTGCTGAGTGTCCCGTAGGCCCACATTTTTGTGGAAGCCTTTCTCATAAGCATTGGGCTGCTGATGCAAAATAGTTAGGGCCCTTTTCTTTATTTCTTTAGAGACAAATAAATAGAAGAATCATAGTCAATTTAGGATTGTCCTTTAAATAAAAATGACGAGATGAGCCTCGCTAAGCCAAACAAATAAATTGTGCGGCCCTCGATAAATGTTTATACGAAATTACTTAGACTTCGGGATGGGCCGTTTAATGAATTGCACGGCCTTCCCTAAAGATAATAACGTGCTAGTCACTTTAGACGCACTTTTAATAATTTACACTCTTAAATTCGGGTGCGCATTTATGTGACCCAAATCCAAATCTCAACGGAGTCGAAATATGTCAACACCACGGGTGCATTGATGTGACGTGGTTCGAGATGCATTTTCACGACATTGCAATTCTCATTAAAAATAAATATAAAAGCGGTTTACAATTAAAAAGCGCATAAGCTAGAACATATTTTGAAATCAGATAAAATCAAATATGACAGTTAAGCGACCGTGCTAGAACCACGAAACCCGGGAATTCCTAACACCTTCTCCCGGGTTAACAGAATTCCTTACTCGGATTTCTGGTTCGCGAACTGTTAACAGAGTCATATCTTTCCTCCGTTCGGGATTCAACCGGTGACTTGGGACACCATTAATCTCCCAAGTGGCGACTCTGAATATTAATAACAAATCATGTTCCGATTGTCCTTTAATTGGAAAAACTTCTTTATGCCCTTGCGTGTATAGTGAAAAAGGAGGTGTGACAACTCTGGCGACTCTGCTGGTGAAAAGAACCCAGAACGTTTTGTTCAGGGTTTAGAATTCGAGCTTAGAATAATTGTTGTGTTTGGCTTATCTGATTTTCCTACATGTTCCATGCTTAATGTGCTAAATGTTTACTGCTTTGACATTATCTGAACTGTATATAAACTGTGCCGAAACCCTTCTCTTCTCACCTCCGGAGATGTGCTTACTGGTTGAGACTCCCTATTCTGTTAGTGTTATTCCCTGAAATAAAAAAGAGGCTCGGATAAGTTACAAAGCCGGAAGATCTTGCAGGTCACCGGTACGTAGCCCCCTCCTCGATTCGAGTTGTCCGCTCGGGTGCACTGTTTAGAACACATACCTAGGTTTTGAACCTAGAATAACTTGAGTTCATGTCGGATCCCTAGTATGAACGCTTATTTGAATCATATTTCATTTGACTTAGGGGACTCAACACGGGGGTTGGATCCGTCTAGGACTAGCAACCCGAAATGAAAAAGATCATCCTGATGCATCCTACTTGTTCTGTGCATTGATTTGTTCGGACCTGCATGTTGACAGGCCTCTGAATATCTGAATATTGGAAAATTGAGAAAAAGAGAAAAAGAGTGAAATAACAGTGTAGAGAGTTAATTGCCTATTTTTAGAAAAAACCAATGCCCAAATACTGCCGAAACTCTGCCGAAATATTGAGAAAATGAAAAAAAAATTGTTTTATTTTTAAATAGTTTGTGTTACTCAAAAAGAAAAAAATGAGTCTTTAGTTTAGTTTGGAAAAATAGATTGTTTTATTATTTGTTGAAAAGAAAAGGAAAAAAAAAGAGTCTTTATTTTAGTTTGGAAAAATAGATTGTTTTATTATTTGTTAAAAAAGAAAAGAAAAAAAAAGTCTTTGTTTTATTTCGGAAAAACAAGTTTTTTTTGGAAAAGGAAAAGAAAAAAGTCTTGTTTTCAAAAATAGTTAGTTTTCTTTGCCCGAGCTATGCAGGTTTGATTCTCACCGGATGTGAGATACGTAGGCAACCCTCATCGGGTCCAACCTCCCCTTTGCAAAAATAGCCAAAAAATGTCTAAGTTTTAAATTTTGGCATGAATAAGTCAGGTGAAGCCATTCTTGTCAGAAATAGCTGAATGTCCCTCAAAGGGTGCCGAAGGCTGCTTCTGCAAGAACAGCCACCTTTTGGTCAGTTTTCAAGGTTTTGGCCGGTTAGCCAACGCAGCCTTAAAATCTTCGTTCCCGAGGTGCTGAAAGGCCGTGTTTGCAAAACCATGTCTTTTATTCTAATTTGAAAAATAAGGAAAAGAGCCATTGGTCAAGTGAATACCGTTTGGATTTTGGTCAAAATAAGTCTATCTGGCTTCGGCGGCGTCTTAAACCGTTCTTGCCGAAATAGCCCTAGAGTATCTTTCAGTTGTCGAAAGGCTATTTTTGTAAAAGAATGGACAAATCTGTGAAGTGTCATAAAATAATTCTTCCCGACCTCAAAATTCATGGGAAATTGGGAAGGGGCCACGTTTGCAAAAAAAATAGCCATTTGGTTAAAATTGGCATGTAGGGGAAAGAATCTGTTAGCTGGTTCTTGAGTTTGTATTTTTTTTTATTAGAGTATGTGGGTTGTTTGATTTTCAAATTTGTATTTCTTTTGAGTCTGTTAGTTTGTTTACGTTTGTCAGTTTTTAAATCATTGCAATCAAAGTTTGTTTTACTGTGAAAAATTGAAAGTTCCAGAATAGGTTTTATTATTTTTTACCTTTTATCTTCATGAAGTACGCTTGGTCTGATTCGTGCAGGGTCACGATACGTAGGCAGTCCTCATCGGATTCGACCATAACCTTAAGAGAAAAAGCAAAAAGAGTGAGGGAAGAAAATGAAAGAAAAATAGAAAAAGAAACAAAAGAGCGAGAAAATGAGAAAACCAAGAAATTCACGGTAAAAGAAGTCAAAATGAAGAAGAAAAGAAAGGAGAGGAACTGAGAAAGGGGTAAAAACAAGAGAGGAAAGAAAAAAAGAAAAAAAAAGAGAAAGAAAAGGGAAAAGAAAAAGAAAAAAGAATAGAGAGAAATTTTGCAATTGGAAATAGGGAAAAGGCCGGGATGACGCAAGCAGCCGAGCAAATTTATAATAGACATTGTCAACTGCTTAGGTGCATTCATTCCCCAAATGTGCGATTACCAATGTGTTAAATGCCCTAACGCTAACATGATGGTTTCATTTTGGCATGTCATTCTAGAAAGGTGGTTGGTTTGTGGTTCTAAAGTAACGCTTCCTTGCAACACAAAGGCAAAAGACAATGACAGAAAACAACAGAACTGAGTGGGTTGGTACCGATGCCCGAAAACAGCTGGTTGAACAGGACAACGGGTTGGTAGAAGAGGTAAAAATGTTGAGACAGCATGTGACAGACATGTATCGAGCATGGATGACTGGGAAAGTACCACCCCTGCCACCGCCTAGCTTCCTGGACTCTGTCCTTACCCAAACACCGAACACAATGCCAGACGATCCTCCATACTCTCATAAGGTTCCCAACTTGCACAAGCAGGGCCCGCAAGATGAGCCTCATGCTTGAAATGAAAAGTTCACAAGAAGAGAAGGGATAGACAGGGAACTTAGGAAGCTGAAAGAGCCGTCTTGTCTCCGGACATTCATCTACCCGTGGGGTTTAAAGTACCAAAATTCAGCTTGTATGATGGGTTTGGTGATCCGGTAGCTCACCTGAAGGTTTATTGCATTGAAATGAGAAGTGTTGGCGGGAAAGATGAGTTGTTGATGGCATATTTCAGTAAGAGACTGACTGTGGCAGCTTTGGAATGGAATACTCCTCAAGATGTTGGTAAGCTGCATACATGGGATGATATCGCGCAAGATTTTGTGCGACACTTTCTGTACAATATAGACATTATCCCAGACCGCTCCTTGCTATCTCATATGGAAAAGAAACCCAAGGAAAGTTTTAAGGATCTCTGGTGTAGATGGAACGAACAAGTTGCTCGGGATGGTTCTCCTATTGATAAAAACGATGTTGTTGAGCCCCGCTAATGACAGGGTCCAGTGGTCATTCTCTCCAAACGTCCTCAGCCTCAACTCCAACCCCAAACCTGTCCCCGAGCCCCACATAATCCACCCTAGCATTATCCTCCAGCCAATGGTCAGTCAAGTGTCCAAACACTATGTCACTCCCTCTGCCAACGACAGGGTCCGGTGGTCGTTCTTGGTAAACGCTTTCAGCCTCGATACCGACCTCGCGAACATCTCCAAACTCCATATAAGCCACCCCAGTATTATCCGCCGAACAACGTCCGGCCATCTGTCCAACCACCAGGTCACTCCCTAGGGCGAGCACCAGCAATCCAAAATTCTCGTGTGCCTTCACAGCATTTTCAAGCTCCCAACGATCCCAGGAAACTGAGGCATGAAGAGAAACTGAGGCAAAAAGATAATTTCACGCCCATCGGAGAGTTCTATACCAGCCTGTTTGGAAAGTTAAAGCATTCTGGCCTGATTAAACCACACCTTGGCTATACTCCAGACCCATATGCGAAAGGCTTTGATCCTGCTGTTCGATGCATGTACCACTCTAATGTCCAGGGGCATAGCATTGAAGATTGTCGATCTTTGAAAAGGGAAATAGAGAGAATGATTCAAGAAGGGGTAGTTGTGGTCAAGGACAGTGATAGGGAGCATGTGAATCCTCTTGGGAACCTGTTGATTAAAGTTGATAATGGATTTGGCAATATTGGTGTGAAACTCAGTGGCTAAGATACCATGCTTGGTAATCGGAAAGACGCTCCATTCCTAGGTCAGCCGGAGAGGAGCTTTGGTGGTCCATTTTGTTGTCATTTCTGTTGTCCGGGTCATTTGCAGGGTTGTAATCCGGATATTGTCTTGTGGTCAAACCCTCTCCTATCCTTTCATTCTGTCTAACTTGTTTAGTCGTAGTGGTTAGTTTAGTGTTGGCCAGGTTTGTTTCGGGTTCATTCTAGGGTTATACTCTAGTTTGTGTTGCTTGTTTTGTTATTCGAACTATTTCATCTTTTGTTTAATGCAAATTTCGATCTTTTGTTACTTCCAATCATTCTCTTTGTTTAGTTCGCTTCTATCCTTTTCTTTTGTATTTTGTCTAATGATGGTTCTAGTGATATGACATGCACGCATAATTCTCAGTTCGATCTTTAAAAGTTAGTTGGGAGGCAATGAAACCATTTTGAAGACGATGGGGACACTTGAGGGAAATAAGAACAGATTTGGGCGTTTTGAGATTGTTTGAAGCCCGAACCATGTGAAACTGGGGTAGATAGAACATAAAGAAATCCTAAAGGCAAGTTTGTCAAATTGATAGGGGGTCGTTCGCAGTAATGAGAGTGAGAGTGTTGTCCACTGGTGCGTTATATTTAACAGATGTGGAGAGGAAATGACCATCAATTCCGATGCGGTTAAGAGATACTATGTATGATTTCTTGGTTAGATTGTACTTATTTGTATTTGGCATATTTTGAAGGTTGAAATGACGAAGGCATTTTGTTCTGCTATAAACACTTTATACATTGTCATCCCCTTTGAGCCTTATTTGTTTTCTTTCATACCCCTCTTTCGGAATCAATGGCATAATTTAGAAACGCAAGTGCGGAGGATAACAAGTGAAAGGAAAAGAAAGGAAGAAAAGAAAAGAAAAGAAGAAAAAAGAAGAAAAGAAAAAGAAAAATGAAAAGTGAAAAGAGAAAGACAAGAAAAGAAAAGAAAAGAAAAGTGAAGAGCAGGGAAAAGAAGAAACAGAAAAACAGAAAGGAAAGAAAAGAAGAGAAACATAACAACGTAGTTTATATGACGTGAACTACGTTTGACTTGATCCCGAAAGGGTACGTAGGTAGCCTCTCTCTGGGGTTCAGTCTCATTGAAATAAAAATCCAAAAGTCCCCAAGCAAGAAACTGGGGCAGAGTTGTGGTTGTTGTGAAAGATCTGATTCCGAAAGTTGTAGTTTTTAACCCCATTCTGAATTGTATTTGAGCCTTTATACCCTTTCTTTATAAACCCCATCCAAAAGCCCACGTTTTGGTCCAAAGAAAGACCTTCCGACCAGTCTTTGAGAAATTCCAAGTCAAGCAAGTAAAGGTGATTCATGTCAAGGGAAACACTCCGGTCCAAACAAGGTAAATGAGGAATGAGAGGGTCTTATTGATGAAAACCCTCACGGGTACCGCAAAGCGATGAAAGCTGAGAGAAATAAAAATGAGAGAGTCTTATTGATGAAAACCTTCACGGGCACCTTGAGGCAACGGTAAGTTGAGAGAAAGAACAGAATGAGAGAGGCTTGATGGTGAAAACCCTTCGGGCACTACAAGTCGAATAAGGAATTTAAATTAGATTGGATAAGCGGAGCATTGAAGCCCAGTTTCACAGCGAAAATGTACAACAAGAGCTGAATGTCAAGTTTGATTGCAGAATAACTATAGGTGCATGTCATGGTCATCAGAATTGGTATCATCATCTGATAGGTTTCTACTTCGTAAGTTTTCTCTTTTAGGAATCATCTCCTTCCTCTGTCCTTCACTTCGTCCCTCTGTGTTGTTCACTTCCTCTTTCTGAGTCTGTTTGGCTATAACAAGTGAGAAGTGAATGCAAAATTTTCCACCAGCTTTCCAATTGCACGAAATAGGGTCTGTTTGGCTATAAACCTCATCTGATATGTTTCTACTTCGTAAGTTTTCTCTTTTACCACCAGCTTCTTCCTCTGTCCTTCACTCCGTCCCTCTGTGTTGTTCACTTCCTCTTTCTGAGTCTGTTTGGCTATAACAAGTGAGAAGTGAATGCAAAATTTGCCACCAGCTTTCCAAT
The DNA here is from genome assembly GCA_026770625.1 of Nicotiana glauca. Taxonomy (NCBI): domain Eukaryota; kingdom Viridiplantae; phylum Streptophyta; class Magnoliopsida; order Solanales; family Solanaceae; genus Nicotiana; species Nicotiana glauca. Next base: position 62,417 of record MU783785.1, on the reverse strand, counting down.
TGCACGAAATAGGGTCTGACTAGCATATCAAAGTGTCACAAGTCAAGAAAACAACAAGGGCACCGAGCTGGTAGTAATTAACATACCTTGGGGATCCTGATGAAACACAAGGTTTGGTAGATGTCGTTTCAGGGGTAATGCAATAGATAGAGGGTATTGGGATTGAATGGAGAAGAGGTATTTTTTATGACAAGGATGACATAGAAGTTGGTTAGTCAATAAGCGAGCAATGTCTCTCAAGGTGAAATCAAAAGTTATCATGGCAAGCGAAGGAGCGATAGACTTCAAGGTCAGGGGTCAGGTGGTTCAATTTAGAAGAACAACATGTTGTGGGTAGCAATCAACATGCTTTGGGGTTCGCATGAGGCACAAGGGTTGATAAAAGTCAGTTCAGAAGCAGTGCAAAAAACATAAAGTTAAGGGTTTGAATGAAGAGATATGTTCTATGTTAAGGATGACAAAGGAAGGGGTTAGGCAAGAAACAAGTGGGGTCTTCAAATGGAAACGAAAGTTATCAGGACAGGTAAGGGAGCAACAACCCTCAAGGACATCGGATAAGTCAAGAAAGAACAACATATACACGGAGTGGGAGCAAAGGAAGTGCTGTGGGATTCATGTGAGAGACAAAGGTTGGGGGAATGTCGGTCCATGCCATGCGCACTTTATGTGATGAGGGCGACAGAAAAGGGTTTGGTTCCAAAACAAGCAAGGTCTTCGAGTGGAAATCAGTCACCATGGCAAGCGCAGGATAAATCGCTGCAAAGTTCAAGGCCACAAACCAACTACCGCATTTTAAACTGACAAGATTTTTCTTTGATTGAAACAGAGGCAGAAATTTCATTTGTTTCGGGGAAACCCCCCACAGGTGAAAGAGCAAGCACCGGAACAGGTTTGACCGTAAACTCTCAGGAACTTCTCGGAAATGTGGCTTAGTTAAAGTTCAAAACAATCATGAGTAGCATAATTTGGTATAAATGTATCCCAAAATAATATAAGTGGGTTCCAGGGTTTGCATGATTAAAATAGGATTCAAGTAGAAGTTTTCAGGACCTGCCTGGACAATAGGATGTAGTTTAAAAACCCGTGTAGATAACATGACTTAGTGAGAGCAATACCTTTAGAAGATATGACTTAGGATATGAGTTGTCAGGACGTCCCTGGATAATAGTACTTAGTTTTCAAATTCGTAGTAATGGTTGGTATAATAATTCAGTTAACACTCACCCATGTACCCAACTTCCAAACTGGGGCAGAAAATTTTCTTTGTTTGCATGTTTTGTTGAAGTCAGGAGCCCGCCTGGATAGCATGGGAATACTTTCAAGTTTTGAAGTCAGGAGCCCGCCTGGAGAGCATGGGAATACATTCAAGCGCAGCAGTCAGGAGCCCACCTGGGGAATAAGGGAGTACAATTTAAGTTTTAGTTTTCAAATTCTCTGTTTTGTCTGTTTTGCAATCAGGAGCCCGCCTGGAGAGCATGGGAATACATTCAAGCGCAGCAGTCAGGAGCCCGCCTGGAGAATACAATTTAAGGGAGTACAATTTAAGTTTTAGTTTTCAAATTCTCTGTTTTGTCTGTTTTGCAGTCAGGAGCCCGCCTGGAGAGCATAGGAATACATTCAAGCGTAGCAGTCAGGAGCCCGCCTGGAGAACAAGGGAGTAAAATTTAAGTTTTAGTTTGCAAATTCTTTGCTTTATCTTTTTTGAAGTCAGGAGCCCTCCTGGAGAGCATGGGAATACTTTCAAGTTTTGAAGTAGGAAGTCCGCCTGGAGAGCATGGGAATACATTTCAAGTTTTGAAGTACGAAGTCCGCTTGGAGAACAAAGGTATCACAGTTCAAGTTTTAGTTTAAATTCTTATTAATATCAGGTAACATGCACCTAGTTTCCAAACTGGGGCAGAAAGTTTTCTTTGTTGTGTCTATTTTGTGAAGTTAGGAGCCCGCCTGGAGAACAAAGGAATACAGTTCAATTTTTGAATTTAGGAGCCCGCCCGTATAGCAGAGGAATACATTCAAGTTCAATATTTTGAAGAGAAGGGACAACATCTCAGTTTACAATTCGGAGTGGAAACAAGGGATCTCACCAAGAAAATACAAGACAATAAGGCAACAAGAAGTACAAGACCAAGTTTGAAGAATTTAGATAGGACTTTTGTAATTCATAGTTCATAGCTTAGCCTAGCTTCTTTTTATTTTGATGGTGTAATAAGGGAGGTCAGCAAGCAGTAGCAGCAGCAATCGCAGTGAAATCACAGCTCTTGGTAGTCCCAGCTACCAGACACTCCTGAACTACACTGACCTGATTTCTTTTTAGCCAAGGATATGTAGGCAACCTCTGAAGCAGGGTGCGGTCAAACTTTTCAAAAATTCTTCACACGGAATATTCAAACGGGCAAAAATCGCTCGTATTTGCTCACTTATCTTTGCCTGAAAACCTTTCATGTTTCCGAACAAAGAGGGGCAGCTGTGAGCACGTGATTTTTACCCTATATATGAATTATTCCCAAAAATTCAAACAAAATGATCTTTTTTATTATTTTATAATTTTGTAAATTTTGTATCATTTTCTGCTAATTGTTTGCATTTTATTTGTGCATTTTAATTCATATGAAAAATACAAAAATATATTTGCACTTAGGATCTAATGTCATATTTTAGGATTAATTAGGGGTTAATTTGTTTTAGAACAAAGTATGAAGAAAATAACAAAAATAGTTTACTTTTGTATTTTTAATTGTTTAATTGTGAATTCGTCACGAAATAGATTTTAAATAATTTTAGGAGTTAATTACTTTAACTTTGAAATATATTAGGACTTTATTATAAAATCAGAAAAAATATAAAAATACAAAATGAAATACAAAAAAATAAATAAAAGAAATGAAAGGAAAAATTAGAAAATGAAAGAAAACAATTAGGAAAAAGGGTCTTTAATAACAAGTGGGCTCTTTTTAAATAAACACCCCTAGCCCAATTTGTTTTAACCCCAATCCGCCCCAAAGTCAGACCCATTTCCCAGGCCCAATCTCCCCAGACCCGATTCATCTCCAAAATAACTGGAACGACCCCGTTTTGTGCTATTTTGATCCTGTCCGTTTATCTTCCTTAAATCAACAGTACAGATTTATTCTGAGGCATTACATAAAAATGTAATAATATCTCTACAATTTCAGAGACAGAACCCATCTTCCTCGTACCATTTTTGCTCCACCATCCTCCGCCATTCAACGCCGGCCGAAAATCGCCTCCGCTTGCGGCGATGCTCCAAATTACCCCAAAAATACACCACAACCTCTTCTCTTCCTCCTCTTCTCATATCTACCATTAGTTTCCCTCAAATCCCAACCCATCCTCTCGAATATTAGATCAAAAATCCGGTGAAAAACCCTAACTTATCCAAATTCGCCCAAATTGATACCTGATAATCCCCAGACCTCCCTCATCAAGAATCCAAGGGTTTTAACCTTCGAATGTCCCCAAATCTGCTCGAGTCTCGAACCTCAAAAGGCAGAACCCTAAAATTCAATTTGGCTCGAGTTTTGCCGAGTTCCTGAGTCCAGTATTAGATTCGAGTCACGAAATAACATTTTTATTTGTTCTTTGATAAAGAACAAATGATTATATTATTCCGAGGCTCGAATATAGTTTCTAGTCTCCGGTCCGGGCTCCATAGGTAATGTATTCTTGTTCTTTCTCCATTATTTTCCTTTTATCAATTGATATCTCTCCTCGATCAGTTAATTTAGTTTTTTCATTTTTTATTAATTCGCCTGTGTTCAGTATGAGGATTTCTTTTATTTCTATTTACTTTTCTTTTATCCATAATATTAATTTGAAATTAGGGTCAAGCATATTAGTTTACATTTTTCCAGTTTTGCTTCATGTATGATTTAAGTCCATTAGTTGATATGGTGTTCTGAAATTTGTTTTCCTTAGTATAGATAGTCTGTTATTTGATCTTGCCTGGGCCTTGTTTGGTTTCGTTTTGGTTAACTGTTAATCTCGTATTAGTTGGTTAATTAGCTTAGTTTAGGCAGTAATTAGTATTTAGTTTAACTAGCTAATAGGCTTAGTTTAGCTTGTTTTAGCTGATAGTTAACCATGGGTTAGGATAATAGATGTCACTCTAGTAGTTGGTTAAGGTTTACTTGAACTTGTAAGTCCCTTTTAGTGTTTAATCCTAATTGCTGACTGAGGTAAAGGGATTGGGTCAATTTGGGTAAATTTCAGCATAGATAAAGGGTAGTTTGGACATTTAGGATTGGGTAGCACATGGTAGTTGAAACTAGAATCTTCTAGGGCCTTCCAAAGTAGGACTTTAGTGTAATTTCAGTAATTATAGTGTATTAACTTGTGACACAAGTCAGAAAATAAAGGACTAAAGCTAAAAATAAACAGGGACTGATAGTGTAAACAAAAGTTAAGCGGCTTCCGTCATCTTTGCCTATAAAAGGCATGCCTCTTTGCCTTAACACACAAGTTTGAGAGCCTAAAAGTTCCCCCCAAAAGTATTCTCTCAACTCTTCAGATCTGAAATAGACATTCAAAATTCAAAAAGCCAAAAACAGTAGAAAATTATAACAAAAAAAAAATATTGTGCTGTTCAAGTCCTCTTAGTTTAATTTCGAGCCCTGGAGGTTAATTTGCATTTCTTAGTTTAGTTGCTAGCCATTGGAAATTTCAAAAAGTGTGCCTGTTCGATTTCGGATAGTTTTTTGGGTTCAATCAGTTCATTTTGGTCACTACTGGATGCTGAATTGCTGAGATGCTTTCCTTGTTTTTTGTGAAACTATTTTGATTCAAAATCACTCAATTGTTGCTGTGTTTGACTGGTTGAATTCCAGTAATTGTTGGTTGCTGCTGACTCCTCCTTGTTTCTGTTTGATTCACACTCCAGGTATGCTTCCCTAGCTTCTAATGATCTGGAAGTTGATTGTATGAACAATTTGGGAATCAATGAAGAAGAGTTGTCATGTGTTCACTTGAGTTTATCATTGTTAGCTTTTATTTTCCAGCTTAAGCTATTCATGCCTTATTGTATTTGGAACAACTATTTGGACTGTCTGATTTATACTGGACTGTAATTAGGACTTTAAATTGATTTGGATTGTCATTTTGGGATTTCCACTTTGTAGTAGTTATTGAGCTCTACAATCGTATATAACTTGCATCACTGGAATTAGTAGGTTGTAGTATTATAACAGAGCAAGTATATAAAATTTGGGACTGTTTTAGATTGTGCACTGTTGAGCTAATTAGATATCTTCCAAAAAGTTTCTAAATTTTGTAGTTAACAATGGCAATTTTAGTTAAGATGCATAGGTATGTTGTTAAGCATTGATTCGAAATTCAGTGCCAGTTTAAATAATCACTACTCCACTGTGCACGATCATGTGTGTTTGAAAGATTAGAATAAGGGTGCAAAACTGTTAAGTCGATTAACTAGTTTATTATCCAGTTCAATTGTCACTTTATTAATATTTAGGGGCTCACTAGTATACAGATAAATAAGATAATTGGCTGCCTATACTTGTGAATTGCTGAAACAAGGATCTAAGGAGAAATCAGTGTTAAGCATATATCGTTTGTTATTGCTTGAAGTAAAATACATTGTACAATCGCAGGGGTGCTCATATGTGTATGAATGTTGTTGCTTCTGTATGGACTCGAACACGAGTACTTGATCTGCGGTTACAAGAGTTAAAGTTGGGCCTTCTTTTAAGGGTCCGGCAATTTCTTGCATTGGGCCTGCTGAGTGTCCCATACGCCAACATTTTTTAGGCAACCTTTCTCATAAGCATTGGGCTGCTGATGCAAAATAGTTAGGGCCCTTTTCTTTATTTCTTTAGAGACAAATAAATAGAAGAATCATAGTCAATTTAGGATTGGCCTTTAAATAAAAATGACGAGATGAGCATCGCGAAGCCAAACAAATAAATTGTGGAGCCCTCGATAAATGTTTATACAAAATTACTTAGACTTCGGGATGGGTCGTTTAGTGAATTTCACGGCCTTCCCCAAAGATAATAATGCGCTAGTCACTTTAGACGCGCTTTTAATAATTTACCCTCTTAAATTCGGGTGCGCATTTATGTGATCCAAATCCAAATCTCAACGGAGTCAAAATGTGTCAACACCACGAGTGCATTGATGTGACGTGGTTTGAGACGCATTTTCACGACGTTGCAATTCTCATTAAAAATAAATATAAAAACGGTTTACAATTAAAAAGCACATAAGCTAAAACATGTTTTGAAATCAGATAAAAATCAAATATGACAGTTAAGCGACCGTGCTAGAACCACGGAACCTGGGAATACCTAATACCTTCTCTCAGGTTAACAGAATTCCTTACTCGGATTTCTGGTTCGCGGACTGTTAACAGAGTCATATCTTTCCTTGGTTCGGTATTCAACCGGTGACTTGGGACACCATTAATCTCCCAAGTGGCGACTCTGAATATTAATAATAAATTCTGTTCCGATTGTCCTTTAATTGGAAAATTCCCTTTATGCCCTTACGGTTGTAGTGAAAAAGGAGGTGTGACAAACGCGATGAAGGAAACCAGATGACAGATTCAGCAGTTCAAAATAGGAGGAAAACGATCTGTAGCCCTCCCGGAACACACCAGAGACCCGGTCTAAATACACAAACAAGTTCTATAACCTAACACGGACTCGTTCGGGGTCTCAAATCACATCAAACAACGCCGGAAATGCAAATCGCGCCATGAATCGAACTATGAACTTCCAAATCTTCCAACTTCGAAAACTCATGCCGGAACCAATCAAACCAACCCAGAATGATGCCAAATTTTACAGACAAGTCCCGAATGACATAACGGAGTCGTTCCAACTCCGTGAATCACATTCCGGCCCCGATATCACAAAATTCAACTATGGGTCAAACTTCTCCATTTTCCAAACTTCAACTTTTCCAACTTTCGCCGAAATGCCTCAAATTACCCCACGGACCTCTAAATCCAAATACAAGCGCACGTCTAACTCCAAAATTACCATTCGAAGCTGTTAAGATCATCAAAAACCCATTATGGGTCCGTTTACTCAAAACTCCAATTTTGGTCAAATTCTCACTGCTTAAGCTTCCAAAACTAGACTCCTTCTTCCAATTCGACCCCGAATCCTCCGGTAACTGAATTCAACTATGCACGCAAGTCGATACACATAATACGAAGCTGCTCAAGACCTTACGCCGCCGAACGGAGTTTAAATTCTCGAAACGACTGGCCGGATCGTTACACATGGGCCACAAGCCTACCTGACCGGGTTTAAAAGCCTCATTTTTAAATGGGCTCCAAAATATTTAGCCGAACCAATTAAATCACGGGCTGGACTATTATACTTTATTAACAAAAAAAATGGTGGAGAGTGAATTCTAACAAATGAGAATGCAATATTTTCTGACAAATAACTAATAAATTTAATGACAAAAGTTCCAACACAGACAAAAGGAAACTGTCCAATTTCTTCATGACAAAATTGAAATAGAACAATTTTGAGTTCGTTGTGTTGATAGGACATCAAGCCATCCTAGCAATTGTGGGGAGTAGTTGGCAAAATATAACTTATTCAAGAATTGGTTTTCAAGTCTTTTTCGTATTGTCAACAAGTGAACTGATAGAATTAGTCATAACTCTTTTTTTTGGTAATAGAATTAGTCATAACTCAATTGTAAATCTTTTCACTTTTTCAATTTGGAAACATTCAAGGAATTGAAAAGCCAAAGAAAAGAAATCTTTAATTTCTATCTTATCAACACAAAGAACGACCCAAAAGTACTTTCCTAGAAGAAATCATAAATCATAGTTCTGATTCAGTAAGTTATTGTTATTTTTATTCGAACACACTTAGGAAATAGGAACTTGTCAAAATCGTATATCGTCAAATTTTAACAAGAAAATAAATAAATTCGAGGGGTATGTATTATCTAATACTAATTGATATAACCAAGCGCAAAAACATATATAAATAAATGAATAACTAAAGGGAAGTCCGATGCATATGGCATCTTGAAAGAAAGAAGGCTACTTTGTGAGAAAATTTTCTCCGTTGTGTATTCACAGTCCTATTGTAGCTTCTATATACATCAATAGCCTATAAATACATAGAATGTACATAAATATTCCTAGACAAAATATTCTTTACTATGTGAGCCCATACTCACTGTAGTGCATGCTCACTAATACAAATGTGAGCATGTGCTCACTCATGTGTATGACATTAATGAATGAGTGGCCCAGATGTGTTTTAATCTTTTAATCCAGCGGTCAAGATTAGATCTCCTGATTTGAATATCAAGGGCTATTATGCTGCCACGTCATGCTCCACATTGAATGAATCATTTAACTGAAGCTTCTTTTTCATTTGTAACGTTGCTGTCTTCTTCTTCTTTGTTTCTTCTTCCACAGAATTATCATAGGGGCTCTGTTCTTCAACATCCCCCCTCAAGGTGGAGGGGAGAGAATGGACCCCCAGCTTGCATAAAATACTCCGGTGAGAACTCCCAGCTAAGGGTTTGGTAAATAGATCTGCGAGCTGAGATTCCGATGGAACAAAAGAGAGAGAGAGATCAAACCGGACAGAAATTGTTGACGAACAAAGTGACAATCCAACTCCACATGTTTGGTTCGTTCATGAAAAACTGGGTTACGAGCTATGTGAATGGCGGCTTGGCTATCCGAGTGAACAGACACTGGTAAAGTGGGTGGTGCTGATAGATCGGCAAGCAAACGGACTAACCAAGTGATTTCTGCGGTCACCCTTCTCATAGACCTGTATTCCGCTTCTGCGGAGGACAAAGAGATGGAGATTTGTTTCTTCTATTTCCAAGAGATTGGAGCACCACCAAGGGTGATAAAAAACCCGCTTACTGAACGACGGGAATCACTGCACGCCGCCCAATCGGCATCACAAAAAACAATTAAATCAAAGGAAGGATCAGCAGATAAGAAGATGCCTTGGGAAGGGTCTGTTCTCATATATCTCAAGACACGCAAAGCCGCTGAAAAATGTGAAGAACATGGTCTGTGCATGTACTGACTTAAACACAAGACAGCAAAACAAAGGTCTAGTCGTGTGTTGGTAAGATAGTTCAATTTTCCTACTAAATGTCGATAAACAGTTGGATCTTCTAATGGTGTCCCTTGGTCTGCCTGTAGTTTGCAATATGGATCCAAAGGAGAAGATACTGCTGCTCCTGAACAATCAAATTCTTGCAGCAAGTCTGAGGTAAATTGTCTCTGACTGATGATGAAACCCTGCTTTTCCCTTAAAATTTCCATCCCCAAAAAATAGGTGTATATCACCTAAATGCTTGACTTTGAATGTTGAGAAAAGTGCAAATGTGATCAATTTCCTTTGTGCCATTGCCTGTAAGTAGTATATCATCAACATAAACAGCTAACATGGAAATTAGTCCATCTTTCTGTTTATAGAACAAGGAATAGTCATTGAGAGAACTGGAGTGGCCTTTGAAACTGAGAGCACTAGCAAGCCTAAAATACCATTGTCGTGATGCTTGCTTCAAACCATAAAGAGACTTCCTTAATAAACAGACTTGATTAGGCTTAGGGGGAAGAAGGCATGCAGGGAATCTCATGTACACTTCTTCCTGTAAGTCCCTATGTAAGAAAGCATTATTAACATCTAATTAAGAGATTGTCCAACCTTTCTTTACTGCCACTGTTAAAAGACATCGAATGGTAGTCATTTTCACCATTGGTGAAAATGTCTCAAAATAGTCTATGCCTTCCCTTTGAATGTCCCCCCTCACTACTAACCTTGCCTTTAATCTCTCCACTGTTCCATCAGAATTTTGTTTTACTTTATATACCCATTTGCAAGGCAATGCTCTCTTTCCATGTGGCAAGTCCACAATGTCCCAAGTGTGGTTAAACTCAAGTGCCTCAATTTCTGCTTCCATAGCTTTCCTCCATCCTGGATGTGTAGATGCCCGAGCATAACTATTTGGTTCTGAAACAGTAGACAATGTTTGAAGAACATTTTGGTTGTTGAGTGAAAGAGCACCAAAAGAAAACAGACTAGGCTTGGAAGGTTTAATGAAACAAGAAGAGGTAAGGTCAGAAAGAATTATAGTGTTGCAGACATAGTCATTCAAATATGCAGGCTTCTAAGTTATCCTTTCTGACTTTCTGATAGGAGGAGGTGGAATGGGAATAGGACTTTTAGACAAACTTGGAACTGAAGAATGGAGAGGAGAGTGTCTATCAGTAGAAGTTGGAGAAGGGTGTGAATTGGTTCTGGACATAGTGATAGAACTAGCAGGGGACTCTGAGTGATTTGTATTGGGTTGCTGAGTGAAAGGAGTGGATGGTTCTGTTGTGGAATCAACATACACATTGTCTGTTGATTCTGCCTGGGCAGCTGGAGCAGGATAGAAAGGAAAAGCAGATGGTGAAATTGATGTGATGAAAGGAAAGCAATGCTCATGGAACTTTGCATCTCTGGAAACAAAAACTTTCCTGCTGTCCATATCCAAAAGCTTGTACCCCTTTTGATTGTGAGGGTAACCTAGAAACACACAACTCTTAGCTCTTGGTTCAAACTTCCCTCTATTTTGAGCTAGAGTTGAGGCATAACATAAGCATCCAAAAGATTTTAAACAGTCATACTTAGGTTCCTTCTTAAACAGTACTTCATAAGGTGTCTTCCCTTTCAGAACTTTTGAAGGGAATCTATTTATTAGATATGTGGAAGTCAATATACACTCTCCCCAATATTGAATAGGAACCCTTGATTGAAATAATAACCCCCTTGCAATTTCCAAAAGATGCCTATGTTTTCTCTCCATAACACCATTTTGTTGTGGAGTAGCTACACAAGATGTTTCATGTTGTATCCCCTGTGAATGCAGAAATATAGATTCTTGTGTCCCCTTTCCCAATTCCAAAGCATTGTCAGATCTTAGCTTCTTTACCTTCTTGTTAAATTGTCTCTCCGTCATAGTAAGAAAACACTTCAGAATTGAAAATGCATTACTTTTAGTGCTCAAGAGAAAAGTCCAGGTTGCTCTACTGAAATTATCAACTATAGTTAGGAAGTACTAGTATCCATTGTATGTACTAACCATAAAAGGTCCCCAAGTGTCTATATGAACGAGATCAAAAATGCTTGAAGATCTTATTTGACTAATTGGGAAAGGTATCCTAGTTTGTCTAGCTTGAGGACATACATCACATACATAGTCAAAATTTGAAGGAAAATGAATGAAACAAAGATTTTTCATAGCTGTAAAAGGCAAATGCCCTAATCTGACATGCCATTCTCTTACATTTGATATAGCATTAGCAAACACAGGTGCTGAAAAAGGAACACTAGAGGAAAGCAGACTGGAATTACTTCCTTTTGGAATTGAGATTACATTTTGTTTGAACAAGATCCTAGACTCTGAACTACTAGGCTGGAGCAGGTATAGACCATCCCTCACTTCACCAAAAGCTTGTCCCCTCCTCATTAAAGGTACCTGTAATAGACATTTGTTGGAAGTAAGATTGATAGAGCAAGAGAATTGGCTACATAACTTATGGACTGATAATAAGTTATATTTGAAAGAAGGGGCATATAGAACCCTTTCCAGAATCATATCTGCCTGAATGCTTACCCTTCCTATATGTGTAACAAACAGTTGAAATGAGTTAGGCAAACTTATGTGCAAAGGTATAGGTAAAGGATAGAGCTCTAAGAAAGATTTTGAGTCAAAACACATGTGCTCAGAGGCTCCTGAGTCAATAATCCAGGTGTTAGTGTTAAAAATAGCTAGGCATGTTCCAGAGTATTTAAGAATGGTACCAGCTACTGCATTGGCATTGATTTCTGTTTCTGCATTTCCTCCATTTCCAATCTGCACCTGCTTGATTATGTTTACCAGCTGAGAGACTGGTTCCTTGCTGAAAAACTGATTTTGATTGCTTGAATTTCCTTCAGTGTATCCATTTGTTTGTCCATCAGTTTCTGATGTTGAAACCAGTGCATTGGCCTTCACTGCTCCTTGATAGATGTGTGACTTGGTAAATTGAAAATCATCTGGAAACCCATTGAGCCTGTAGCAATCTGCCCTAGCATGGCCTATCTTCAGGCAGTGAGAACAGGTAACATTTGGGTTGTACCTAGTCTTCTTTGCCTTGAATTTTTGCTGTGTGTTGCCTTGCTTCTGCTGTGGATTCCAAGTTCTTTGGATCTGATTGTTTCTCTATGGGGTTTTGTTCTGTGTCCCCACCATGAATGATGCAACATCAGTGGGGTAAGAGGGATTCATGTATATTTCCCTTTGGCTCTCATCCTGCAACAATAGAGAATATGATTGATCAATCTCTGGGAGTGGACTCATCATGAGTATATTTCCTCTTGCTTGAGCATAAACCCCATAAGGAATTGAATCTCTTTGATCTTCCATGGACTTTGCAATTTTCTTCTTTCCATCACATTTACACTCACAAGTGCATCCCAGGTGTGAGTTGAGAGAATCCAACTCATCCCAAAGCCTTTTTAGAGTTGTGAAATAGCCTGCTATGCTGCTATTTCCTTGAGCTAACTTTGAGATCTCCTTCTGCAGGTGATAGAGCTTTGCTCCACTCGATTGGCCAAACCTGTGTTCAAGGCTACTCCACATATCCTTTGCAGTTCTAGAATAAATCACACTGTCTCCTATCTCCTTGGTGAGTGAATTTAGTAACCAAGAGGTCACCATGTTGTTGCACCTGCTCCATTATGAGTGCTCTGTAGCATTCAAAGCTGGTTCAACACAAATTCCATTGATAAAACCAAGCTTGTTCTTAGCTGAAATTGCAATTAGTACAGATTTTCTCCAGCCCGGAAAACCTCTTCCATCAAATGGTGAGCTAACTAGAGACATCTCTGGGGCATCAGAAAAGTGTAGATAGTATGGGTGATTGGAATCAAGGATGTTCCCACTGCTGGTGGCTCCAGTGACAGTGAGAGTAGGTGTTGCTTCTGTTCCTGTCATAGCTGAAGAACAGATATGAAGAAGAGAAGAATGATGATTGAAAGAAAGAAAGACTGATAGAGTGAAGTATTATGGATCGAGCTACTGATGCTCTGATACCATGAAAGAAAGAAGGCTACTTTGTGAGAAAATTTTCTCCGTTGTGTATTCACAGTCCTACTGTAGCTTCTATATACATCAATAGCCTATAGATACATAGAATGTACATAAATATTCCTAGACAAAATATTCTTTACTATGTGAGCCCATACTCACTTTAGTGCATGCTCACTAATACAAATGTGAGCATGTGCTCACTCATGTGTATGACATTAATGAATGAGTGGCCCAGATATGTTTTAATCTTTTAATCCAGCGGTCAAGATTAGATCTCCTGATTTGAATATCAAGGGCTATTATGCTGCCACGTCATGCTCCACATTGAATGAATCATTTGACTGAAGCTTCTTTTTCATTTGTAACGTTGCTGTCTTCTTCTTCTTTGTTTCTTCTTCCACAGAATTATCATGGGGGTTCTGTTCTTCAACACATCTCGTGTTCACACAGGGTATGGGGAAGAATCATACCTCTAGGGTATGCGATATAGACAATCTACCTTAATACAAACATTAGTGGCTACTTCCACGGCTCGAACCTGTAACCTACAGGCAAAACTGACTCTAACAGTATAGTGGATAAGGCATGTGCCTTAGGCCCCCATTTTGAGGGGCCCCATTTCTTAGAAATAATATAGATTTTACTTTGTGTTTTGCATATAAAAGGAAAGAAAACCTTTTAGACATGTAAATAAAGTAAAGATCTGATTTATTTAAAAATGATAGATAAATAGTTTTTAATTTGAGTAGATTTAACAACTCCACTTTTTACTCCTTTCCGTACTTTCATATTCCAGAACCTACATATCTTCTCCCTTTCTCTTCATTCTTGCTCACCTTCTTGAATTCTTTCTCCAATATTTCTTTCTTTCTCTAAAAATTTATTAGTTCAAGTGTTCAATAATAATTTTAAGATACCAATAGTTCTACACTTCTATTACTCTAAAAATAATATAGTATAGTTTTTAAGATTGAGAGAAAGAATTTTGAAGTAGACAAGCAATAACTAGATATTTTGGAATCAAAGTCTTCATTCTTCAAGCGTCTTGAATCAGTAATCGAGTAGTAACTTTCTAGTATTATTTTTATTTATTATTTGATATTTTATTAATTTTACTCCATACATATCATTTAAGTTTTTTTTTAAATTTAAATATGTCAAAAAGAAAATATGAATATCATCCCTTTATTCTTGAATATCATCAAATGGATCCTCCAATTATCCAAGGAGAATCATCTACATCTTCCCACTTTACTTATGAAGTATTCCTGAGTTTTAGAGGTGAAGACACCCGAAAAACATTCACTGGTCATCTTTATTCCAAATTGCATGATGCTGGAGTCAAAACCTTCATTGACGATGAGGAATTGAGAAAGGGTGACGTGATTTCAAGAGAATTAGAGAAAGCAATTAAAGAGTCAAGAATTTTTATTATTGTTTTCTCAAGAAATTATGCTTCCTCTAGTTGGTGTCTAAATGAACTAGTTAAAATTCTTGAATGCAAAGAGAAACTAAAGCAGATGGTTTTGCCTATTTTCTATGATGTTGATCCTTCTGAAGTGCGAAGACAAAGTGGGTTATTTGGGGAAGCTTTGGCAAAACTTAAAGAACAATCATTTGGAGCTCAAAGGGTGGAGAAATGGAGAGCTGCACTTACTGAAGCTGCAAATTTATCTGGATGGAATTTGCAAAATATGGCTGATGGGTACACTTTCTTGATTCAACTATATAATTTCATTTGTTATTTGTGCTATTATTTATACGATGTGATACAGAGTTGAAGTTCGATACATTGACAGTATCGAAATATTTACACTATCAATATATGTAACTTAAATTATTTCTTACAATATCCTATATGACGCGGTAAGTTATCTATTCTGTTGCATAGGTTCATCCCACTGTGTTATGTCTTGGCTATCGATTTTGGTTTTGTCCGTCAAATATTTTCAAATATCAAAGTTTTATTTACTGGAGTAGTATTTCTTTTAATTTTTTGTTTTTGCTAAAAAATATATAGGCATGAATCAAAGTTTATTGAAAAAATTATACAACAAGTCCTACAAGAGGTCAACCAGACACCTCTAGATGTTGCTTGGCACCCAGTTGGAGTAGATTCTCGTGTCAAAGATATAGAGTTGTTATTGCAAAATGAATGTGAAGATGAATTTCGCATGATTGGTATTCACGGAGTTGGTGGCATAGGGAAAACAATTCTGGCGAAAGCTATCTTCAATCAAATGTTTCGATTCTTTGATAGTTGTTGCTTCCTTTCAGATGTTAGATCAGAAGCTGAAGAATTTGGTCTTGTCAAGCTACAAGAGAAACTTCTTCAACAAGTTCTCAAAACTGAGGACATCAAAGTTGACAGTGTTGCACTAGGCATCAATCTAATTAAAGCAAGACTCGGGTCAAAGAAAGTTCTAATTGTTCTTGATGATGTGGACCACAAAAAACAATTAGAATCCTTAACAAGAGAAAGAAGTTGGTTTGGTTCGGGTAGTTTAATAATCATTACCACCCGAGACAAACGATTGCTATGTCGGCTTGGAGAAAAAGAGAGATATGTGGCCAAACTATTACATGACAATGAAGCTATGTTACTTTTTTGTTGTCATGCTTTTGACAGTCATTTTCCACCACAAGATTATGTTAATTTGGCACGAGACATATCGAATATTCAGGCAGGCTACCATTAGCTCTTGTGTCATTGGGATCACATTTACAAGGAAGTTCTGTAGAAGAATGGAGATATGAATTAGAAAAACTAAGAGCAATTCCTCATCGCGATATCCAGAAGATTCTCAAGATAAGCTTTGATGGACTTGATGATAAAACACAAACCATTTTCCTCGATATTGCATGCGCCTTCCATGGGTTTAATGAGGGTGAAGTTATTGAAATATTTAATGCATGTGGCTTTCATGCTAAAAGTGCAATTGCAAGTTTAGTCCAAAAACACTTGCTCCAAAGATCTTGGGATGGTTTGGTGATGCATGATCTAGTGCGAGATATGGGAAGATATATTGTTTGCATGGAATCAGCTCGAGACCCTGGAAAACGGAGTAGATTGTTCATCCCTCAAGAAGTCTGTGATGTTCTACAAGGAAATAAAGTTAGTAAATCTTTTATCCTTTATCTTGACTATAATATATTCTTCAATTTAATTGTTTATTCCTTATAATTTTTGTTGTCATCATAAAAAGTGAATTCACTTTGTGCTTCGTCTATGGTTAGTTTTGTAGTTGTTTGTCAACCATTGTAAACTAGAAGTGACATTTGCTAAATTCTTAACTCACACCAAAGGCAAAAACAAAATCACCTATTTAACAATTATCCAAATTTGGTGATGCATGTTTCTTATTAAATTCTTATAACTAACTTTCTAATGGGCATCGACTAAACTATATATGCATGATTGCAAAAAGCTTACGGATCTTCCGAGCAGCATGTGCCAGCTAAAATCCCTTGAATGCTTGGACATTACTGAATGCTCATCTATAGAAAGATTGCGAGATAACCTTGGAGATATGAAAAGTCTAAGATTTCTTTATGCCTCTTATATGAGTATAAAACAATTGCCTAGATCTGTTGAAATGCTAAGAAATCTTGAAAGATTGGAAGTGGGAGGTCAAAAGTTAGAGGCCAAAAGGAGTACTTTTAGAAGAGGAGTCCATCAGATACAATATTCCTTGCCAACTTTTGTATCCTATTTGAGCCTTAGATACTGTAATTTGTCCGAGGCTGATATTCCTAGGGATATTGGGAGCTTATCCTCCTTATAATATTTAGATTTGAGTGGCAGCAGTTTCCGTTGTCTACCCATTGATTTGTCTAAGTTACGATTATTGAAGGGGTTGTTTTTGAAGGACTGCGAGAATCTGCAAACACTCCCGTCAATATCAAATTTAGAGAATATTGCAGTTATTGATCTTCAGAATTGCCAAAAATTGGTCAAGATTACAGAGTTGGACAACCTCCCTTCTATACGGTTAATTAACTTGAGTAATTGTAGTTCTCTGCAGAATCCATTCAATGAAGGCTTCTTTAGTGCATCTGCTCTATCATTTTCATCTAGAAATGATCAACATATGGTTAGACTTCTGGATATGGTTACTCTCTCTTTCTCTCTCTCTCTCCTATCATATTAGTCTTTGTCTGATGCAGATGCAGGCTACTATCAGAATTTATCTCGAATGTGATGAGATTCCAGAATGGTGCAGGAATCAAGTGACAGCTTCATCTCTGTGTTTGACTATGCCTACACATAATAATGAGGAGTATAAATTCTTAGGAATGGTTCTCTGGTTTGTTGCCGACTCTTTGGATGTAGCCCATATTCCAGAATTCACGATTAGTATTGCCCATAAAGAGATTTTTATTACGCCGTGGACTGGTGAAATTAAATACAGGATTAGAATTGCTCACAGAGAAGTGTCGTGTATATTACATATCTTACTTACATGAGGCTTTTGATGGCCAGATGATCAAAGGCGGGGAAACGATAGAAATGTGGTCTGAAGACATTACAGTAAAGAAGATAGGGATCCATATGTTATACTTAGACCAATATGGTAATGTTATATCTTTGCCTGGAGACGTGGATCATTCTTATTCGAGAGATCACTGCTTGATAAGCTGATAGAAACTATGTTTGTTGAAATAAAATAAATTAAATACCTTAGTGGTATGGAAATTTTGTTCTTCCTCTGTTTCTACCTTTGCCATAATTCTGATAGGCTTAAGTCAATAATATTAGATGAAATCCTATTCTTGCTAATCTTTTTTACCAAATTATGATCTTTTCTAGACTTCCTCCCTTGTTAATAGCCCGTTTGGCCAAGCTGCAAAAATCAGCTTATTTTGAGAAATTTTTTTTTTTTTTTCAAAAGTGCTTTTCTCAAAAGTACTTTTGGTGAGAAGCAATTTGTGTTTGGTTAATTAATTTGAAAATCACTTATGAGCAGCAATTAGTGTTTGGCCAAGCTTTAAAAAACTGTTTCTAAGTGTATTTTTCTCAAAAGTGCTTCTCAAAAAAATGCTTTTGGAGAGAAGCTACTTTTTTCTGCTTCTCCAAAACTGCTTCTGCTCAAAAAGTTTGGTCAAACACCTTAATTTTTGGCCAAAAATGCTTTTGGCAAAAAAAAGCACTTTTGGCGAAAAATAAGTTTGGCCATACAGGCTATAAATCTATCTTTTTCAGAATCACCCTCTACAACGATAATACTTAGAACAACCTCTATTAAGGATTTGACGGCGGCGGAAGGCAATACAAACCAGTTGATATCTTTTCAAAGCTCCAGGAGAAATATACCCTTTTTCTTTCTTCAAGAAATCTTCTACTAATATCAGACTCCATTAATATCTCCAACTCTTCGTTACACTCAGCTATTGTACCGTTGCATATGGTGATTGGCCTGTTACAGAGTTGATTATAAATAAGAGAGTAAGAAAAATAGTGAAGAAATATATGAGTTTTGTGAAAAATGGAGCTTCCATTTTTTGGTTTTGTGTGAATGGTATAGTTGGTTCTACTATTTGTAGCTGTGCTTTATTTTGCGTTTTTTGATAGTGGAAGACACACTAAAGAAGCACTGGTCCACCAACTAAAACCTAACTTTTATGAAATTACATGAATTTATAAATATGATTGTGAGCTTTGAACTAGTTTAAATAAATAGTTGTGAGAAATTAATTATATGCAGGAAAATAATAGTAATACATTTCTAAGAAAGTATTCAAAGTTTTGATTTTTTATCAGTTTGATTAGTAAGCTTTGTGATCTTAAAGATATCGTTGAGAATCGTCGTTAACCAATTAGGTAAAAGCAGACTATACCATTCAGAGAAAATGACAAGACATCGTGGCAACTCAACTAATTCACCTAAACCTACTGTGTATGTTGCTCGAACTCTCCAAAAACGCAGCTGCACCTGTCTCGGATCCTCCGGAAGGATCCGACACACATCCGGCGATATTTTTAAGAGTGCAAGCAAAATGTACATAGCTCCACAACTTAAAGATAAATGACAGGACATCGTGGTAACTCAAACACTGGTATTCACCTATATACATAGCTCCAGAAGACAGAACTCAGACAGTGGCAATTCTAGATATCCAAATGTACGACGGACCTATATTGCTCGGACTCTTCAAAACTGTCGCTGGTTGCGTGTCGGATCCTCCAAAAGTAGTATGTTTTGGGGGATCCAACACGGTTGCAGCAGCATTTTTGAGCATTTTTGGGAGTCTGAGCAATATAGCGACGGAATACCCCTGGAAACCCCATGTTCCTACTTGGCCCTAAATCTATTTTCTCTATCATCCTTCATCTTGCTTTTTGACATACATGTCCAGTTCTCTAAGACCTCAATCACTCAAACTTCTGTTTTCAGTTTCCGGCGTACCAAATTGCAGCAGCTTCAACACAATTGTTTTCCTTCATATGAGAACATGTTACTAGACCCTATACAATCCAAATGCCTTATCCTTCTATGACCTGCTCATCCATAACTCATATTGGATGGAAATGGTATCTCGCACACTTTTAATAATGCACAAAAAAATCCAAACTTTTTAATAATGCGCACTTTTAATAATGCACTAGGAGTACTTGTCTGCAACAATTTCTTTTCCCCAATAAATACTCAAATCAAGTAACATATGAAGCCAATTGTAGGAAGAAGGGTGAAACAAGGGTCTAAGTAAGTACTCCTCTAAGTGGGGTAGAAGATAAATCAACACAGAAGCAAGCCAGTAATGGAAGATATCGTGGTAACTACTGCTATTCACCTCAACCTAATAGAATCTTTGAAAAATACATATGTAGCTCCATAAAACAGAACTCAGACAGTGACAATTTTAGATGTCCAAACGCACGGTGGACTATTACTGGAAATTCCCATTGTCACAGCCCAAGTCCATCACATATTTTCCTATTATATCTTGTGAAACTCTTCATTTTCTTATTCTATTCCAGTATAAGATTCATCGAATGTGCCATGTGCGTCCTTTCTTCATAAGCTTGCTTGTCTAGAAGCCTGTCGGTCCTTTTCTTTGACCCGTCCTTGTACGCCCAGCCTCCGTCATGGTGTAACACTCTTCCTCCTATTTGGCCCTAAATCTATTCTCTCTATCTATCTTGCCTTCCTCTTGCTTTTTCTCATACATATCTAGTTTTTTCTAGGACCTCAATTGCTTTTTTTTCAGCTTCTAGCATAGAAAGTTGCAGCAGATTTAACACAATTGTTTTCCTTCAGATGACAATATGTTACTAGACGCTATACAACCCAAACCCCTTATCCTCATCTGACCTGCTTATCTATAACTTATATTAGACAGAAATGGTATCTCGCGAGCTTTTAGTAATGTACTAAGAAATATCGCGAGCTTGTGGGCAACAGTTTGTTGTCTCCAGTAATATTCAAATCAAGTAACATATGAAGTCAATGGCAGGAAGAAGGGACCATCAAACAATGAAATCGATCAGCAAGGGTCTGAGTTACTACTACACTAATTGGACCTCAATTACACAAAATTTGTTAATCCAAGTTAAAATCCACTCCCACAAACCAAGCTTGTAAGAAGCTCAAACTCCTTCAATCTCATCAATGTTGGAAAACAATAAATCAACACAGAAGCAAGCCATGGATGGCAGAGGCAGAGGAACACTCTGCCTCATAGTTATTAATCTTGTTTAACATTGCCCCATTTCTTTTATATATTCCAGATTCATCTACTAATGAAAGAAGCAAAGATACGAAGGGCTTTTAACTGAGGTGAGGTTCACTGATCTAACAAATAACTTTGAAGAAGTATCAGCAAACTCAATGAGACAGATTGAAAACTTCTTTACTCCAACACCTTAGGACTTCTTATGCTACTCAATTTCCTTATAAATATGCATAGCCATAACCAGCTATGCTGCTTGGACCCTCTAAAATACTGTCGCACCCATATCGGATTCTCCATTATTTTTGAACGTTGGTGGATCCGACACACACACGATAATATTTTTGAAGAGTTCGAGCAACATAGGTAACCGGATAACCCTTTCCATTTTGGAAAGAAAACTAAAGTAAAGTGAATCGAACACCTCATGTGACCAGGAGGTCACCGTTTCGAGCCGTAGAAACAACCTCTTACATAAATGCAGGGTAAAGCTGCGTATAATAGACCCTTGTGGTCCAACTTCCCCGACCGCGCACATAGCAGGACCTTAGTGCATCGGGCTGCCCTTTTTATAATCCCATCCTCTAGATGTAATGAAGGTAACACTAATTTGAAAGGATTATTTTGAGCTATCACTTTCTGCGTCCTATTGTTAATGGACAAAATGATTAATTGAGACAAAAGTGATGTTCCAAAACATGACATCAAATCACCAATCCGAGGTTATTTGAAAGTAAAAGATTGGTCAACTCTTATGATTTAAGCTTCCGACAATGGAACTAAGTACTCCAATTCACTCCAAAACATTCCCAGAACCGGAACAATACTTGTTATTCAGCTATTTTCTAACATAACTCTTGTCACACATATTCTTTATACAGAGAAACAAATGGAAGCAGCAAAATCAAGAATTGGGAGATGATAACTACCATTAGTGTGGCCGTGGAAAGAGCAGGCAATGGGGGAATTATCTTCGTCTTCATAAAGAGTATTGCACCTCAAACATTTCTTCTTATTTTGGGAATTTACAATTTGCAGTCTTTTTCCAGCTACTCTTTCTAAAGTTGGTTTTCTCCGGCAAGTAATATTTGAAGAACTGGGAAACAATATATTTGGAAAAGAAGATTTTTGTAAACTAAACTCATCAGAAGAAATGAAGAAATGGTTTGCAGCTGCTCACGGAAAGCTGGAAAGTTCACTGAACTGATATCAGTGGCTACCATTTCGTCGTTGTTTCAATTTATTTGACATAGTTAAACTCCGAATAAATTTAACTAAAAAATGGAAAAAATTATATTCTGTAATCTTAAGCTTGTCATATTTGTGGATTTTAAAACTTATAATTTTAAACATATCATAACATTAACATTCAATATAAAATTTCTCTAGTTCACTTGGGTTGAACCAGATTGGGTTAATTGGTTTTGACAACTCTACCTATGATCAAAAATTAAAGTTAGCATAATTATGAAGAAGAATGTTATTATTTGGTTTAAGCATTCAAAATCTGAAGTTGCTAGTTCTATTAATGTTGAATCTGGTCGATTATTAATGTAACAATCCCATAAAAAATATGAAATCTTTAAATAAATAACTGAATTAATTGTACTACTTATATTTTCTAGATGATATATTGTTTTAGGTTGTCACATTTCTTGGTCCTTGAAGTCGAGGAATATTGTTATTAATCCTCGAGACAAATTTGATCAAAATGACATGTCAAAATCAGCCAATCAATATTCGACAGAGAAAGAAAAACAGTACTAATATGTATAATTAGAACCTTATTAGAATAGGAGAGTGCGGGATAGATCTCGACAACCATATGAAATCAATGTCATTCAGAAACAAGTAAAATATCATATGATCAAATTCTTAACCACTTCCCTTTATTGCTGTCTTATTGCTGAGGCATAAATGCTCATAACTGCCCTTAAAACTAAGGGCACTCTTAAAATTAAATAATGGAGTATTTCTTATAGTCATGAACTCACAAATTATTTTTCAGGAGGGATCACGATCATGAACTATACTGTATTTATATTACCACTTTAGAAAGCTCTTGTTTAATTTTATTTGCCTGAATTTATGGATGTGTCAATTTGTAATGGCCTAAATTTTCTAAACCTCGCTATTTCATTTCAAATTTTAACTATGGGATTTCGTTAAAGTCCTATTTAATCACTCTACAAGAGAATAAAGTAAGTTTATGTAGGTCACATTTAAGTCCAATTTTGTCACCATCCAAAATCTACCGTCGTGATGGTGCCTATCGTGGAACTAGGTCAGCCTCAACTTAACAATCCATCATAGTAATAATGAGTTTGAAAATATAACGGAAGCATTTAAGATGTAAAGAAAACTGTTTGAAAACAATAGAAATCCCAAATTACGATACAATTTAGCCCAAATAGGAGTGTCACTGAGTACATGAGCGTCTAAATCAGAATACATTCCACTATAGAGTCTAGAGAAATAAACTGAAATGCGGCAAATGATAAAGAAGGAGAGTCAAGGAGTGCGAACGCCGTGCAACTACCTCAATAGTCTCCAAACTCTGAAATAACTCAATCAGCAACTGTCGCTACGACTGGTATCGCCTGGATCTCTACATGAGATACAGGGGGTAACGTGAGTATACCAACTCAGTAAGTCACGAGTCCAAACTTTGGACTGAAAGGTAGTGACGAACTTAACTGATACAGATAAGAACAGAAATAACTGTACAGAAACGTAGGCATGCTTTCAATTTGATAGGTAGTTCAAACAATAAAGTAGAGCAGATACGAACAGTGTAAGGAATATATCTCTGCTACATCTACATGCCAATGCACATGCTATATAGAATGCACCATGCTATCAGCCTTATGTGCTCACTCTCTCAAATACTCAACCACTCGGTACTGTATATAGCTCATACGATCCAGGAAAGATCCATCTCGGAATATATACACATCACTGACAGCCGTCACTCAATACCGAAGAAGGACAATCCATTTTTGTGGAGAAGATCCATCTCCATGTATCAAATTCTTCGGACAATATCCATGTCCAGGGAAGATCTATCACTCAATAATATCATCCGCGCTCACTCGGGGTGTGTTACAGACTCCGGAGGGGCTCCTACAGCCCAACCGATATCATAATCATCAATATAACTGCTGCGACGTGCAGCTCGATCCTATAACTATCACTCATAATCACGCTCTCGGGCTCACTCAGTCCTCAATCTCTCCAGTCTCACCCACGGGCTCACAATGTCATGAAAACAACCCGGAACAATGATATGAATAATCAATAAATAACTGAGACTGAGATATGATATAAAATTATCACGACCTGGATTTTCCACCGTCGGGATCGTGATGGCGCCTAACTTTTCAGATGCTAGGCAAGCCAACATATCTAGATATAATATGCTAACCGCTAACCAATTCAGTAAATAACAACAGTTAAAGCAAAACAGATTAAAGGAGTACAAAATCTTATAATAACCCAAGTACTTTTACACGACTACCCAGAAACTGGTGTTACAGTTCACGAACTTCTAAGAGTCACTACAAATACTGGCTGAAAGAAAATACAATTGTTTTTGAATTAAAAGAAACAGTAAGCTTGGATAACTAAAAGGGGAATCCAGGGTCTGCAAACATCGGCAGATCTACCTTGGGTCTCCTATTGGATTGAAGGCAACAACTCAACTCAGGTCAATACGGTCCAGTACTGAAATCTGCACAGAAAGTGCAGAGTTCAGTATTGTAAGCACGTGATTTTTGCCCTATATGAGAATTACTCCCAAAAATTCAAAATAAAATAGTTTTGGGTTGTGTGTGTGATTTTTGTGGATTCCGTGTTATTTTTCTTTTATTGTTTGTATTTGTCTGTGCGTGTTTGTTTGTTTAAATTAATGAAAATACAAAAATATACCGGATTTTGCATGTAATTACAATGAGGAGTAAGTAAATTTTATATTACAATACGAAAAATCACAAAATAATAATGTATTTTGCATTTAATGTCCAAAATTGTGTAATTTTCCCTTGATGTGTGTTTAATTTTGTGTGACAATTATTATTAGGAATTAATTAGTATTTATAACTTGGTTTATGATTTAATTTAGAATTTTAGTTTTTGAATTAAAAAAGAAAAGTAAAAGAAAAGTAAAAGAAAAGAAGAAGCAAGAGAAAAAGAATTAACAATCAGACTGGGCCAGTTTTAAAAGAAAGTCGAGGCCCAAAAGCACCAAATAACCAGCCCAAGTCAGCTGGTCTAAGAGACCCGTCTCCCAGGCCATCAAACGACGTAGTTTGATACCAAAATGACGTCGTTTGATGTCAATTGATCCAAACCGTTAAATCCATTCAATCCAATGGTCACAAAGCCTCACCTGTTACCCCGACCTTCCTTTCACCCGAACCGACCCAGCCCCGTGTTAAACAAAATGACCCCATTTTGCACCCCTGATCTAATCTGGACCGTCAACCATCATTGATCCAACGGACCACATTAATCTCACCATTTTAACATACCAAAAGACCCCTCAAACCCTTCACCCCATTTTCATTCCCACACCCCGACTTCAACATCTCCCTCAACCCTCAAACCCTAGCGCCGCCCCCTTTTCCCTTTCGCCGTAAACCCGACGGCACCGGCTCTATTGGCCGGGAAAATCACACCCCTGAATCACCATAACTTCCCCTCTCCAAATCTGCACTCCGTTAACCTCGAATCATCGTGAATCGTCTCGAATCTTCATTTGAAGAATCGAGCAGGACCGGAACTTATCCCAATCAAGCCCAAACTCGCACCCTAGCACCTCCTGACCTCCCTCATACCCAAACGACCCTTAGTTCGGTTCGAATCTGACCAGAACCGTTCAAACCCCAAATTGAACCCCCAAGAACCCTAGAAAGAATTTCGAGCCTGTTCGAAGAGATTTTGAGGTTTCAACGGGCTTTAGTCGAAGTGTTCTCACTCGAGAACACTCGATTAAATCTCGTTTTGCCTCAAAAAGTTTCGAGTCTGAAGCAGTCCCTATCCCACTTCGATCCCTGATTTTTTTTTCGAGGTATTTCTCTTCTTTCTTCTATTTTTACCTATTTCATGCTTGTTTGTTTAGATTAGATGTGTTGTTAAATTTTTTATCTTTTTCGCTTCCTTTATAGTTCTTCTATCCATCTCCAGTCGACCTTTTATTTGGTCAAATTCCTTCTGTTTTGTTTTCGTTAATGGTTATTTTGATTGAGTTGTGTTTAGTTATCAGGCAGTTAGTTTACACATTTGATTTCCCTGCCCTGCCTGAAACCATGAATCACTGACTTATTCGTCGATTGTTGTCTGTCGATTCATATATGTTATAATCGATTAAACAAACGTCGTCGATTAGTTATATAGTCTTGTTTAGAACAATGAGATAATGAGGTCCAAATATTGGTTAATTCCACTGTTGAATCGAAGTATTGAACTGTTTGTGATTTTAAATGTAGGATTCTGAATTGGTTATAGTTAAATTAGATTAATTAAAATTCAAACAAAAATGCCAGAGCTTAGTGGACTGTCACCCTGATGTTGAACCACTGGGGCAGCCCATGATGTAAGGAACCCCTGGAACTAGTGGAACCTGCTGTTACAGCAGGACACTTACTAGTGCTTGGCCATCAGAAAGTTTAAAACAAAGAGCCCCATACTTAGACAATAGAAGATGGGAACAGCAGGGATGTTCAGTTTTAAAAAAAAACAGTTTTAATAAGCTGAAAGGTTTTCAGTTTTTGGGGATAAATAGAGATCAGAAACAGAGAGAAAAGGGGATTTTTTTTTCAGGAGAGAGATAGAGAGTTGCTGGAATCTTAAGAATTTTTTAACACTGGCAGTTTTTCGAGCTAGCAGTTTAGAGTTTTTGTGAGCTTCCTTTTTCCTCTCAGCCTTAGAAACCTACTGAAAGAGGATAAGGGTCGAAAGTCAGGAAAAATCAGTTTAACACTGGTTTCTGGGACTAAAAATACATATACATTGAGTTTTTACTGTTCGATTGGTTCCTTTTGATTCGGGGCAAGTGTGTTAGTTGATTCTGACTGTTCCTCCTAAGTTCGACTCACTGCAATTTCTGTTGGTATCAGTGGGTCCATTTTCTCGTTTAAATCAAGTTCAGTCGAGTCCACTGGGTGTTTGTTTATTGCTGTTTGGTTATAATTGGCTCCGGGCTGTTTGGTTGAGATTATATTCTGGTTGAAATTGTTTCTGCTGTTGCTTTGCTGTGTTACTAATGCCGTATCATTTCTGCTGACTTCCTTTTCCATTATAAACATTTCCAGGTATCATCTCTCAATCACCTGTGAATTGTGAAGGAAACATGTATGTCACATCGAACGACTGCAAATTGATGAATAGAATAGAGTTTTTTTTTGTTATTTTGTTTAAAGTTTTATACTCAGTTCCATTTGCTATGNATTTTTGGCCGGTTGACCCACACAACCTTAAAATCTTCGTCCCCGAGGCGCTGAAAGGTCGTGTTTGCAATATCGGATTTTTTTTTTAATTTGAGAAAAAAAAAACATGTCAAAATTTTAATTTTTGTCATAAATAAGTTAGGTGATGCCGTTTGTCAAAAATAGCCGAATATTCCCGAAAGGGACGCCGAAAGACTGACTTTGCATAAACGGCCACATTTGGTCATGTTGTAGATTTTTAGTCGGTTGACCCACACAGTCCTAGAATCTTCGTCCCCGAGGCGCTGAAAGGCCGTGTGCAAATATCGGGTTTTTTTTTGAAAAATAAGAAAAAACAGTCTTAAATAAGTCGGGTAGTGTTGTTTTATCAAAAATAGCCGAATGTTCCCGAGNACTATCAGCTATTTCGGACTGCTTAAATCAAGAAGCTAAAATGTGAGGTTAGTTAAAACCTATAAAATTAGAGTTGCCCCTTGACTTAAAGAAATACAACGTCAAATTTAAACTATTCCCTCATACAAGCTTAGGCACACTGTTAATAGTCCCAATGGTTATAATTCGACGAATCCTTCTAGTAATATAATTTAGGCAAATCATAAATAATCTGAATTTTTCTTTTTATTATTAGCGACAAAAAATTAAGTAGAAAAATATAAATGCTTTAAGAACGACCTCAACTAAATTGAGATAGGCCTTGCCGCTTAAAAAATACAATTGCGGGGTCAAAGGAATCCCTATATAATATTTTTAGATTTGGAAGGACCATTTAGCTAATTTTACGGTCTTTCCCAAAGTAATAAGAGATAGATATCATAGGTACAATTTTAATATACATTCCCAAGTACGGGTGCACATTTATGTGACCCAAATCCTACTCTCAACGAAGTCGAAATGTATCTAAAGCCACAGGCGTACTGGTACGGTGTG